>VWZG01006218.1:723535-802362 GCA_013396735.1 Grallaria varia
AGTGTTTTCATTCAACTGTACTTCTTAAACCTCATTTTGTAAGATTATTCCACAAAGACATCTAATTTATCTCAATTTTAATGGGATTGAGGGACTTCAATAAAATCATGGATCTCAGCTGTCATTTTCATAGATATAAATGAAAACTCGAATTTTTATTTTACACTCATAGGATAGGGTTAATTTAGAAGCCATTTAGAAGTTTCTAATGGACATAAACTTCTCAAAAAACAAGTCCCCAGAAAACTTCATCTCTCTTTACTGAGTGATTTTTTTTTTTTTCCAAATTTCCATTTTCTTGATCAGCTAAAACACACTTTTTTACTTTGCTTTACTAGTATTTCCAAAAGCAATGGATTTTGTGCATGGACATATCTTTGTCTGAAAATACATTAATGAAGTTTAACTATCCTTATTCAAGAAAGCCAACAGAAAGAAGTTGTTCATTTCTACAGTCTATCTATTGGTCTTGCCATTCAACTGCGTGTGATCCTTTGCTTTTTCTCTTGTCTGTCCTGCATGTTTTTCTATTGCTAGAAACAAAATATTTAGCCACATGTGGGGTTTGGACTCTTGCTTTTTCCACTCTAGCTAGCATAAGGCATTGAAAAATTCCATCACTTCATCTGTACCTCAGCTTCTTTGTGTACAGAGCAAAAAATTGCAGTTATTACCATCTGTGGTGTGTGAATGTCACAGAAACTGCCCCACAGCTGCCACCTCGTGCTGCTCAACATTCCCAGCCAGGGCGGGCAGTGCAGCCAGGGCACTGCTGGTGCTTGGACAGTCTCTATCCCACTGTAGTTTTGACTGGAAAATCATAATCTGGCCTTGAAAAATCTGTATTACCAGGCTGTCTAAAGAATTCCAATGGCTATGGAAGAATTCACTCATGGGTCTGTGTCATGGGCTGTGGCTGAGTTGGGAGTGTTCTGGTGGACAAACTTACTCCTTTCACAGAATCAATCAGGTTGGAAAAAGACCTCTGAGATCACTGAGTCCAACCTTGGGTCCAACACCCCCTTGTCAACCAAGTGCCACATTCAGTCTCTTCTTAAACACCCCCAGGGATGGTGAATCCACCACCTTCCTGGGCAGCCCATTCCAAAGCTCAATCACCCCTCTGGAAAGAACTTCTTCCTGAAGTCCAACCTAAACCTCCCCTGGCAGAGCATCAGTCTGTGCCCTCCTGTCCTATTGCTGGTTGCCTGGGAGAACAGGCAGTGACTGCTCCAACGGGAGGCACAGAGCCTGGATAATGCAGGATTCCTGCCCTTCCTACTGACAGGCACAGAGCCTGGATAATGCAGGATTCCTGCCCTTCCTACTGACAGGCACAGAGCCTGGATAATGCAGAATTCCTGCCCTTCCTACTGACAGGCACAGAGCCTGGATAATGCAGGATTCCTGCCCTTCCTACTGACAGGCACAGAGCCTGGATAATGCAGGATTCCTGCCCTTCCTACTGACAGGCACAGGGCAATACGTGGAGAAGCAAACAGGCTCCCAACAGCCGCAGGCAATGATGCTGAGAATGTAACAGCCTCAGGAACTCTTTAGTGCAGAGGTGTTTCTACTGCAGGTGCCCCTCTCTGTAAATACCACAGCAGAATAATACAATTCAACTCATAATACACATGGAGGCCCCTTGAGAACAGGCCAAAGTCCAGAATTGAATCATTTCACATGAACTGTCCTGTAAAAATTCTTTCTTCACAGAGGAATCTGCAGGCTGATATCTGGCCTACAAAAATCCTGGGCTGGTGCCTTTGACAAATAACAAGGATTTCCCTGGTTTCACAGTCCCTGGACACTGAAAGATTTTTCTTTCTTCTTTTCCCCCTCCCCAGCTCTGCCAATCTCTTCTCCTCTGGAGAGCAGGGCATTAGTATTCCCTAAATGTGTCTTTGGAAAGGTTGGATCTCCCAGCAATTGCCAACACAAGAGTTTCATTATATGCACAGTATGATAAAATATTGAAGAGTCTCCCGGCTGTTTGGATCAGTTTTAATCCAGGGAGACAGGAGAGCAGCAAGGACACCCCAGAGCCTGACAGAGGCTCATCCCAAACCCACTGCCAGATACTTGGAAACAGTAAGACCTGATTCTAAAAGCAGGAGCCCTGCTCAGGGACTGAACGAACTAAAGCACATCTGTAATTTGGACAGAAGAGAGACTTTGTGCCTGCACCCAAAGTTTTGTCAGAGCTGCAAACGCTGCTGGATCAAGGAGAAACAACCAAGTTCCAGTCACTGTCCTTATGGGAGAAAAAGGCTGAAGACCAGCCCTGGAAACCCAAGAGAGGACACGCAGACCAGAGTTCACCGAAATACGCTGCTGCCTCTCACTTGCAAGTGGTTCCAACCCACAACACACTGCAGCATTTACAGGCATTTTTAATTATCCATTTGATCACTGGGTTTGTTTCAGCAGGTGCTTTAAATCTGGGGATGTCAAAGTCATAATTTGTTCTGTCTCAAAACTTTTATCACCATGTAAAATTACAATGAAAAAAAACCCAAACCCGCAGGTGGTCTTTGTAGCTGGTGCAAACTGTGTGACAGCAGAAGAGAAATCCTCGCCAACACAAACTAACGTGGCAGGGCCTGAAGAGGACAATGGAGCCATTACATGCATGTTCTGAAACGAGAGCAGGCAGCCCACCCCTGGCACTTTTCTGCACATCCCACACGTACCCATCCCTGGGCAAACAGGGATTTTCAGCCGAGGGCACAAGGGCTCCTCCCCGCTGGGTGACCTGACAACTCAGACACACATTTCTCCAGCAAGGAGAGCACAAAAACTAGCCTTGGTTCCTCTGCTCTTTGTTTGAATTCACTCTTTCCGGTGACCAGGAGTAACATTCAGCATGACAAATAATTTAATGAACTACTAATTCAGAGCTGACCTTCACTGAAAGTACTGCTTAATTACCCAGCGTTTCTGAAGTCAGGCAGAAGAATGTTAAACCATTTCCGAACAGGTGCAGGAGGCACATGTTAATTTTAATAGCAAAGGTCATTACATACGTATTTCTGCACTTTTTCCTGGCATCGCTCCTGTCAGAGGATTACTTATGTATGTCTGGGAAGACAAGGGGGAGGAAAAACCCCTTGTCTTCTTTCGGCTCCAGCTTAGCCAAGTCTTGCCTCCTTTTTCCCTCTATACTTTTAAATAATAACTCTAAATGCAATGATGAGAGAGAAAATACATTATCTTTCTAATTAAAGTGGTAAGATTAGATTAGTGCCTACATAGCTAAAAAGTACTTGTATTACACGTTATCACACTAATGTGCAAAAAAACCTTCCAAGAAGAATTAAGGCACATTTTCATATAAGCCTAAAAAAATCCCTACAACAAACACACACCACGCATTGGTCAGGAAAATGAACACGGTAAATTAACCAGTACTTGACAATCTAAAAAAATCCCTACAACAAACACACACCACGCATTGGTCAGGAAAATGAACACGGTAAATTAACCAGTACTTGACAATCAGAACTGTAAAAATACTTTGTCTCAAAGCAAAATCAATTTCTACTTTAATCCATGGCCACGAGATGTGAACCAATAACTTTGCAGAGAAATAAAGGTTTCTTGGCCTGTCCAGATTTATCTTATCAGACTGCACAAGTGGGCTTCACATTAGAGACTTTTTTTTTTAATCTTATTGCCTGAGGAAGTGTGAAAACAGCCCCAAGAAAAAGCCAGCTCTGACAATATTGAGCTTATCCTCTCCCTCTCTCTTTGTTTCATCCTTCAGGCTTTGGTGCCTTTTCAGAACAAGCATTAGAAGTAGCCAACCCCAGTGAGAAGACAAAGAACGCCCCAGCAACAACTCCTTCCTACGACATCTTCCTAAAGCAACAAAGGACATCTCTCCTTTCAGATCATACTTCAGTTGTACAGAAGGTGGGCAGCGGGAGGCAGCATCGCATTTTCAAGCTTAATAAAAATACTGCAACTGTGCAATTGATTTAATGGTTAGGAAATGTAGGAGGGGACTTATTCCCAAGGCCAGTGAGGTCGGTGGTTGCAGTGGATGAGCTTCTCAGGTTATGGTGGAATCAGAAATGCCAGCACGTTTTGGAGCAACCCCCAAAGAACAGACTGAGCACACTTACAGTCCAAAAATGAAAGAAATGGAAGTGTTTTTTTCCTGTTTATATTTCCAAAATAATACACACCACCTTCTATTACCTGTTACCTACATTCAAAGCAGTGGTTCCCCAAGGAATGTTACAACAGCTCATTTGTCCCTCAGCTTTCCACCCCGGGGCTCTGGTACCACAAGCCAACATCCCAATCCCAGTGACAGAACAGGACTTCGTTAAGAGTAAGGTGCTCTTTTTTTTTTATTAAGACAAAGGGAGAAAAAAAAAAATCATTAAAAAAAATCAACCTAAGAGTATCAGAATGCCCCTAGAGGATACGAGCTAGATAAGCTGTGTTCAACTTATTGAAAATCACTTGTATTATTTAACTGGCTGCTTCTCTCCCACCCTGAGCAAACAGCCGGGATTGCCAGGCTGGAGGCAAATTTCATGCCTTGTTGTCACAGAAAGGCTTCTGGCACCTGGACAGAACCTGATGCCAGAGAAACTACTTGTCTTGGGAAGTCCCTCAAAGAAAACCCTTCCCCTGTCCTTGGTCTGGGGGGGAGATCCCAGATCTGCCACTCTGCTTCTGAAAGCTTGGCTATCATGCACTGGCTGCTGGAGAGATATTCTTGGGTTTAAAAGCAAACTTATGTTGATATCAGCTTGGACAATCAATTTCCCAGTCCCTGACTGGCTGTGTAAAAATCAAGATTTCAAGGCCAGCTTAGCCGGTGGCAGCTTTTTTTTTTTTTTTAATAAAAAAAAAAAGGCACCAACAAACAGAAAAGGCTTTAGGAATGGAAAAAGGATGCACCAGCTCTTTTCTGACTCTCTTAATGCTCTCCTGAGATGCAAACGCTGTCTTGGACAGAGAGTTTACCTGGCAGCAGGGCTGCCCTTTCCACTGCTCTCCTCAGCACTGGTTTCGTATTCCTAAATTCTGGTGCAAGTGGTCCCACACTTGCACGATCTGTTGCATTGGGGCAAACGGACACCAACAAAATCTAACCATACAAAACAATTCATTTTCAGCCAGAGAAGCTGCCTGACCCAGCCAACGGTAAAAGTGATATTATTTTTATATTCCTATGTATTCCAGGCTTTTATTACCAAGAGCATTGTTTAAAAGCTCCAGCAGAAAAGCCCAGGAAATTCTGGATGCCTTGGATGTGCAGGCTCCACAGTGAAGAATGTTTTTGTTGACGCTGGGATGTTAAGCTGTAAATCAACTAATGGCTCAGTAATTTTTAAGATCCTTTTGGGTGTTTTTTTTGATGTGCAGGCATTCAGCTATCAGCAAGGACAACATTTTGATTCGATCCTTAGGTCATGGAATTTAACATACACATTCTTCTCTACAATACCAAAATTGCTCAGAAAATGTATTTCAACAAAGCAGATTACTATAAATCATATTTGTACTGAAACAAACCTGAGATAATGGGGAAAATAATTGACCACACTCTTCCCTAAGCAGGCCCAGATTATTAGTGGTTATGTTAAATATAGACATTCACATCTAAGCCATTAATGCATGCTTAAAATGCATCAATAATTCAGGAATTTTTAAGTTCAACCTGAGAAATCACCTTTTGCAGATAATATATAGCACGGCACTGCTTAGACCATAAACCATCAAGTGTGAAAAAGACAAACAGTGGCCAACTCTGCTTTGGGGCACATCAGCAAACCCCAGCGTGTCCCAGACCTCCCCCTGCCCAGGAGGTTCTGATGGGTCCTCATACCAGAACTGCCTCCATTTGCAAGGCTTTGACCTCCCATTAGAGAACCCGATACTGGAACAGCGCTCACGAAAAACTGGTGAAATCAGCAGTGGGGAATTGCTGTAAATTTGGCACAAAAGCCAAATCTGGAGGCAGAATCAAGGAGCGGGCAGCGTTTGGGGACACTCGCCGTTCCACGGCGCAACTCCGTGCTCGGTGACAAAGGCAACGACAAGAAGGGAAGGCAAAAGCTCCTCGTGTGTCTCACACATCCAGGCACTAATAGCTCCATCTCACCACGGGGCCCGGGTTCCTAGAGCTTTGTCATTAAAGACTCCGGTCTGTCAACTGTGGTGGTAATTATCACATAAATTAACTGAGACACAGGAAAACCAGGTCCTAAGACAAAAATCTCACCTCCAGCAACAAAGTCTAGGACTTCATTTTCCAGTAATATTTTCAAACCTAACAACAGTGATGAGCCACGTTTTTTTCTGGAATATCGCTTAGGTTACAGAAAGAAAGCCTATTAGTCAGTGCTGTTTACCCCCTGGTATCCAGATTATATCTGCTGACCTGTCACAAGGAAACAATTCTGAAGATGTATTTTCAGATACAGGTGATTAGCACAGCAAGGAAAGCAGCAGAGTGAAAATTCTTTTTCAGAGAAGTGTTGCTTGCAAGGAGTGGAGGTAAAAAAAAAGGAAAACCAAAGAACTAGTCAGCCTGGCTACACAAGGTTACAGTGTTCAAAACTCTGTTGGGGTCGTGGGGGGTTTTGCTTCACTTTTTGGGGTTGTCTTGGTTTTGTTCAGCTTGTTTTTTGTTTTGGTTTGGTTTTTTGGTTTTTTTTAGATAAGAGTATTTTGCTTTAAAATAGTTCATATCCCATTCAATTCTGCATGGGAACGTTATCCTTTCAAAGCATTCAGCTGGCAGTGCAAATTTCCAGCAGAATCCCAAACCTTGTCTTTAGACAAGTGTTTAAATAAGGGCAGATGGCACCTTGAGATTTCACTGCTCCATTCCACAGCTCCACGACAGGTTCAGATTTTATCTCTGCTGTCCTTGATAGAGCAGAGCTATTTTTTCAAGATCTCCAGCAGTGGACACCTCTCCCTGGCACTAAATGACATTTGCTATTAGCAAGTTTGCATTGCATTTGTCCTCTGTTTTAGGGTATTTTCTGCTCATTTAAATTCCAAGTACATCCTTCTCACAAGATGAAATTCCACAACTGTTGTGGCACAGATGTTACCCACCCTTTACAACATGCAGGAGCTGAAAATGTTAGGAGTTCACACTGGGCAGTTACTGATATAAATGAAGGGTCATGACTATCAGCTAATTTAATTAAGTCAATCACTACTCTCTGTAAAAGACTATTCTCTCATTTCCTTCTTTCTTCTTGCATCTCTGCTGAAGTGTTTAATGATTCTGTAAAAGGCATCCATCAGCAGACACTGCTGGAAAGACCCTGGCACCCTGTCTTCAGGTACTCCGAGACACCGCTGAGGTTTCCCCTGAGCCTTCTCTTGTCCAGGTTAAGCAGCCCCACATCTCTCTTGTACTGGGGGGGCCAGGCTGAACCCAGAACTCCACGTGGAAGGATCATCTCTCTCATTCAGATGCTCCTCAAGCAGCCCAGGATACCGTTAAGCTTCTCTGCCACAAATGCACACTGCTGGCTCCTTTTACATTCTATTATACAGTTTTAATTTAACTTTTTCATTAATACCCCTGATTTTCACTCCTTAACTCCACCATCCTCAGCTGCATTTGCTTATCAGTATTACAGAAATCCCCACTCTCCACTGGGAGGGTCATCAGACCCTGGCACAGGTTGCCCAGAGCAGCTGCCCCATCCCTGGAAGTGTCCAAGGCCAGGTCTGAGAGGGCTTGGACAACCTGGGCTAGTGGAAGGTGAAGGTCTAGTGAGGCGTGGCAGCTCAATGATCTTTAAGGTCCCTTCTAACAGAAACCATTCTGTGATTCAATACTTGCTTTAAATCTTGATTCCAGTAACATGATCAGAGTTGACATTTAAAGCCTATTCTTCCTTAAAAACACATGCAAAGAGCTGGTCAATCCGTGCCCTCAAGTGACACGGGACAGTCAGAGACCTCCCAGTCTATCACAGCCCAGTTGGAGGATTCAGGAGGCTGTGCTGGGCCCCCTCCCACTCTTTGCAGACAAACCCACGTACTGCTGCTGAATCAGAGCCTTTAAAACTTAATGAAAACCCCACAAAATACAGGTTTGGAAGTTCTAGACTGAAATAATTTGTCACTGTCCCTGCATCATCACAGAATGGAAGACATGGACTTTGAGATGTCACATTACAGATTTCTGCACAAGAAGAAAAAAACCTGACATACCAATGCTAATTCTGCTATTCCTCTTCCATGTGATGGAATTCTAAAATGTTTTCCAAATGACAAGAAATGACTTAGGCATTTTGCTTTTTGGTTTAGCTTGCTTTGTGCCCACGGCACCATAAAGATATACACTGACATACAAGCCGGCTGAGCAGGAGAGGTTGGCCACGATGTAAAACCAGTGACATTTGGGAAAACCTGGCAGGCAGAGACAAAACACCCCACCAAAAAACACAACTTACATGTAAATTAGACCTCCAAACCTTTTACAAGCAGCCGCGAATGAGTTGAGATTGGTGAATTAATCCAAGTTGGAGTCTGAACTCCCATTATCATTTATCAATTTCTCCAATGTTGATTTCTGTTCCACCAGTCTCTGCCCTAACAGCAACTGCGCCGAGCTGGGAGGTGGCAGAAGTCACCGGGAGATATTTTCCTCTTCTACACACAGTAACAATGACTCGTGAATAATGTGCAGATCTCACAATGCCTGTTGCACAGGCTGCTGTCATGATTACAAGTCATTAACTAAACAAAGAAAAACCTGAAATAGTAGAAAGAAAGGAAAAAAAAAAGAAAAGAAAAGGAAAAGCCTGGAAAGAAAAAGTCTGGCTCAAGTTCGAGTTGAGTTATTACAAGCTTAGTGCAGATGGGCTTGTTGCAGGACCCTCTTGCAGCCCCCTGCATGAACAACCTCTCCAGCAGAACCAGGCAAACCAGGACCAAGGGTAATCAAGAAAATGTCACAGAAAGCATGAAAAGCACGGGCTAAATCAGTGTTTTTCTGCCTGGATGAAGGCTCTTTCTGCTCCCTCCAAGGAATAGGAAATGTGAGAGAATGTGAATTTAGAAAAGCAAACTAAACAAAGCAAGTATAAATACTCTGCTTCTGACTAACTGAGCTCTTCCCTGACTCTGGCCGTGGATCCACCTCCCGGCACCGAGGCTGCTCTCACTGTTCTCCCCACGCCTCCCAGGAGAGCATCACTTCCCCACTACCCACTGGATGGTTGGGATTTCACTCCATCCAAGGGAATTCCGCACTCTCCTTACTGGAAATCAAGAGGAACCAGCTAATCATCTTTCTCAGGTTTCTTGGAAAATTTAATGCTTACAGAGTTTTGCTTGCATTTCAGACATTTCTGGAATGAGTTTCATGACATTCCACCCCCATCCCCATACAGGGGAAGTGGTGAGTGACTCCCAAAAGACTCAATCTTCATCGTGTAAATCCCAGCACTAAGCCCAGGAAGCAGGAATTAGTGAAGACCAGTGTAAACATGGATGTGGTGACTCTATGCTCCACCAGCTCCCATACTTTTGACCAAATAGGACAGAGAAATCACTTGAAATATGAAAATTGGTTTTAAAGCTCATTGCGTACAGGGCATCTCCACACTGAGTATTTTATGATTACTTGAGAGCAGAGTTCTCACACAGTTGATGTACTTTACCCTGAAGTACTTTCACCATTGGTTTGATATACTTGTTTATGCATTTTATGAAAACTCTTGGTTCAATAAATGCCGCAAGATCAAATAGCACACTTTTGAATTATGCAAAATTCTATTATACATATTGTAAATAAACTCTATGAAACATTAATCAACTTCAAAAAGGTTTCATAAGAACTCTGAGCCGTGTTTTCTCCTTGGTATATTTTGAACATTATGATTCTGTCGTATTTTATGATTCTGTCGTATTTATGACTGAGAGGATGCTGCTTTTCCAGAAAGAAAACTGCTCTGTGCAACTGGTATCAAGACATGTAACTGTACCAAGTGAAATACCATTTAATTCACCTTTTATGCCACGGCATAAGCAACATAAAGCCAGTGAAATGAGAAATGAAGTACAAATCAGCACATCTGTCTCACTGCGTATGACACTACAGAATTGTTAACCCTAGACATTAGAAAGTCCTGAAACTATTTGCATTTTAATTCTTCACAGGCATCACAACAGCAGAAATTCAGTTCACCTCTCAGGAGCTCCCGGAGGGAGCAATAGAGAGAGGACAGGGCTTGGAAAGAGCTGCAGGTGCTGAACCAGCAACTAACTGACCCAAAAATCCCAGCCTTTCAAGGAGAGGTTATTTGGGGCAATCAAGAAATTATGAGTATAAAGAAGAGGATCAAAATTGCCTGGGGCCAAGGGCCTTTTGCTTTCAGTGCAAGGGAAATGGTAACAGCACTGGAGCCCCAAATCATGTGAAATGAATCCTGGGGTGCAAACCACACCTTGTGCAAGGGACTGGTGTGCAAAGTCTGGGAATACGTTGACTTCTTTGTAGTTGCACAGCAATTCCATCAGTTAAACACTGAGAATTAACACAAGAGTTATGCCGCTCCAAAGAAACCTTCAGTCAAACTGCAGGAAACTTTGTTTCTGCTTATTTTTTTGGGCTGGGTTTTGCATGTCTGTTTTTGAACACCCAGTGCAAAGGATTCCCCCTCCCTCCTTACTCAGACCACCCTCCAGTTTGCAGTCACTTCAAACAGAACTAGGATAAAATTGCATAAAAACTTGCAGATAGTAAAGTTATACAACCCATAATAAAACAGAAAAGTGAATTGATTAAACTAAGAAGTCACAGATATTAAAGAATTTAAATCTAAAGTTCTCTTCTGTGATACAACACCTGTTGCCAGAAAGAACTCTTCCCACTAGTTTTCCATCCGTACTATGAAAAGAGAAAAAAAGAAAAAAAAAACCTAAATGAACACACAAAACAATTGCAGCTTCCTTATTTTTAGAGCTAATGGGGGGAAAAAAATGATGCATCAAGACAGGTTCCTGCATACAACTCTGAGAGGATGCTGTGGCCCACATTTTGTCCTGACAAGCACATTTAGCTACAAAAACATCTAGCCACAACTGGATTGTCAGTAAAAGCTTTTAAATATAACTTGTACATTGTTATATTCTTTATATTTGTTTGGTCATGAAAAGGAAATTATTTTAATCAAGGGATTAATGAAAAAACTTGAGATTCAAATCAGCTGCCACAGTTGGACAAGTATCTTTCAGGAAGTTAATTTAATTTTCTTCTGGTTTGTTTGGATTTCTTTCCCCTAACTCGTAACAGAAACAGTTATTTTACCTTACAGACACTTCTTCCTAGCCCTGAGTTGTTCCACCAAAGGACACTGTTCCAGCCAAATCCCTGCGAGTGACTCCTGTTGAGCCCCAGCCAGCCCATCTGGAGGTAATTTCAGCAGTCACAGATGCAGCAATAACCACTGGCAAAGCTGATATATCAGAGGTGCAGGGAAGGCCCAGAGTTCACCTCCGACAGATGTTCTGGCCAAGCAGGAGAGTTAAAAGAAAACAAAAAATCCAATAAACAATATCTCCATTATCTACTCAGGGACCAGCGCTGTGCCCTCAAATGTACTTGCAACAGTGAGAAATGGCAGCTCGAGTGTTTTTCTTCTCATCAGTCTTTGTGTTTCTTCCATTCCCCTTCCCGCTCCGGTGAGTCATCTCCTTGCTCTCCCACCTCACTGGTCCCTTGCTAACTGCAGCTTATTTGCACTTAAAATAGTCGTTATGGTTCATAATATCTAAATAATTAGGCTAATGACAGCAGGTTTATTTCTGTTGATTCAATAATGCATCACCACTGCAAAGTCTGCTCATTTAGGAGTCATTAATAAGGCCTTGCACAAAATCACTAAGTTGGCTGGCGAGCTGCATTCAAATATACTAATGATGATTCACTCAGTTTTGGTTTTTTTGCTCTTCAATTCTTATGGTAAATGGATTTTTTTTTTCCCCCCTCCAGTTTTTCTCCATTAGAAAACACCCCAATGGTACTCCAAAAAAAAATGAAAAACTACTTTTTCATGTGCTCAGTTGGACTGGGGAATGCTAAAAAAAGAAAGAGCAGCAAACTAAATATTGTATCCTTTGCCATACTATCATATTAATGATATTTATTATCGATTATATTGCTTATATCCACCAAACAGTGCCAGCCCTTTCCATGTCACAACATATTCTGGGCAGCATAAGAGAGAAAGGGGTGATTTTGGATGGGAAAAAAAGACAACTCCATCCCCACACAGATGACAAACCGACTCCCTGATCTCTGGCTGAGCAGATACTTAAATAATAAGACCATTAAAAGACATATTCAGCTAATTGGAAAAATTGTCTGACTATAACAAACTTCAGTGTGTTTGCCAGTTTTGGACATACAAGTGAAGTCATAAAATCTACTCAAAGGCTGCAGGAAGGGAGTCAGAGCTACAGAAGGGAACAGGTTTGGGTTTGGAGGCGAGGGAGCTGCCAGTAATGACAATAAATACACCTGGCTTGAAAACATGACCATCCCTGTCAGCACTACCAAGGACAACAGCCGGAAAACAGCTGCCTTACAACACCACTAGGAGTGGCTTATTATAAAGTACGGAGTTTTTCTAACATGAATCAAAAAAAGAAGGGTCGTGTAGTGAAACATCAAACCTGCATCCCACACCACTGCACCTGAGGTGAGGTCCACCTTAAAGCCAAAGCACTGATTTTCTCCCTCAACACATTCATAAAACATTTTGGAGTCTAAAATAACGTGATCAGATTCAATTCAGCAGAAAATGCCTTTGAACAACAGCTACTGCTACTTGAAAAGAATTAAACAATTCGCTTTCATCATAATTCAACAAATACATTTTAAAAGCCAATGAATATCATAAATCTTGATTCCTGCCTTTAGATTTCTCATTACATATTTATAGATACACAATTTGTGTATACAAAAATAAACACTAAATTCATAAATACATTTCTAATACTATCAGCAGAGGTCAGATGAAATCATCACTCCCTAGCCATTAAGGACTACTTCACTACTAGTTTGCACTTTAAGTCTTTTTGAAACCAAAACAAATTTATTTCTTAAACATGAAAACATGTCTACTAACTAACATGGTGTACTTCAGAAATCTTACAAATAAATGCCACAATGACCTTTTTTCCTATCCCTCAGTTACAAATAACCCTCTAACGTGTTGGTTTTTTCCAGACGGTTTGCACATGTTGGCAAGTTCCAGAAACACAGTTTTTAGGCCAAGACTTTGCATGCTGAGCTTGTTTTAAGTGGGAAGCTTTGAAGGAGGATCCTGGATCCTGCAGAGAAGGTCACGCACACCATAAATATTCTGACCATCCATTAACACTATCAGGGAAAATGGTCAGAATTTCTCAAGGCAATTCTCAAGTTCCAATGTCCTCATGTGTTGAAGAAGGAAAATAATTTAAAGAAATCGCTTCCAGAGAGCCACAAAATAAGATTTTAGCAAAGCTTTGTCAAGCCCCCAGCTTGCTGATATGTGCATTCACTCCTGATGTTATTTGTGTAAATAACCTCTGAATTCACCCAAATCATTCACATGAGTGTTCCATAACCACAGAGTGGAATTTACAGATAATTAAGACAAAAACCTCCCCATGATTCACCAATCTGAAGATGAAAACTCAATTCCCGTTA
Organism: Grallaria varia; assembly: GCA_013396735.1. Taxonomy (NCBI): domain Eukaryota; kingdom Metazoa; phylum Chordata; class Aves; order Passeriformes; family Formicariidae; genus Grallaria; species Grallaria varia. The sequence continues at coordinate 737,235 of VWZG01006218.1, forward strand.
AGAGATCCCTGAATTTTTAGAAGTCGTTTTACAAAGAGGGAGGTGAGATCCTGGGCTGATGAAAGCTCTTACTTTTAAAAGCTGCTTAGCTAAACGGAGATACAAAGTTCACACTTAATGCAAAAATCATTGACTGTAAGAACCCACATTCACAAACAAAATATGGAAAATTCAGTGCACATTCATATAAGAGAAAATGAAACCCCACCCATTCACTTCAGAGTTGGACTTAGTGATCCTTGTGGGTCCCAAATAGAATATTCTGTGACTTGGTGTGACATTCCAGACTGAAGGATCTTTGCCATGCTACAAGAAAGCTTCAAAACCTGAATTACAGTTCCAATGGTTTCTATAATCATTGACCTAAAATATCTAAATAATGAGCTAATGCTTTCCAATGCTGCTTGAATCAGCCATCCAGACCACTCTCTTCTATCCAACACTTGCTAAAAGGTTCCAAAGAACAGATTTTAAATTTCAGTGGCACTTCCAGAACAACACAATGTTTTGGGGCAATTTCGGGTGGAAATCAGGACTAAGAAGCAAAGAGTGAAAACTGCAGGTGAAGAAACCTCCCTTTTCCAGACGACCTGATAAATAATCATTAAGATCCTCATCAGGTAAAGTATTTGTATGAACAGAAGAGGTGTTTTAACTGGATTGCATCAGTAAAGTAACATTCTATCCAACAATGATCAGTTTTTAGATGTTTATGAAAGAACATAAGCACCAGTAACTTGCAAAGAGGGACATCCTGCATTTTGTTGTGTAAAGAAATATCATATTAATTTATAAAATTACTCTCAACATGTCTATATCTTTTGCATCTAAAATATCCAATGGAAAAACTTCATTGAATAACATTATATAGCTTGAAAAAACCATTTCTCATGAGTCATTGAGTCCATAATCCTTGCCTTATGAGTCATATCATTATAATATCAGTATTCAAATCAATATCAATAATAGTTTCAATCTATCCCTTCTCTCCCATTTCACTCATTTGTCAATCCTTTCCCAAGGTAAAGACCTCAGTGTGTATTTCAGGGCACAGCAGGTATTCCATTGCTATGATCCTGACCCTTCCCCTGGACTGCACCTTTGGGAGACCTGGGATCACCAAAACTGTTCCCAGCGAGCACACACACGTCACAGCAGTTCCCCGTCCAGCAGAGCCAGGGCTGTATTTTCTGTGCTGAATTCCTTCTCTGGAAATTGAAAAATATCCAAATGGCTTTTTTTTTTTTTTTGACAGCTGTCAAGCACTGAGTTAATGCTCCTGAGAACTCCATCTGATGTTTCCAAAAACCACTTCTAAGCAATAATAGTCATGCATGCCCTCATCAAGAACAGATTCTCATCTATTATGAAATTCTGAGAGTGAGTGAATTCTATTCTGCCACTTGAATCCTTCAGTTTTCTGCACTTGGCCACTTCAGTCCTAGTTTTGTCTGTTCTGAATATTTCTGTCTTAACAGTAGGTCATTTTGTCACCTTTAACACACTTAACAGCACCAGATTCCCATGGACTTCCATCCGTCAGTCCCCTCTGCTGTGAAAACCACCATTTATTCCTTCCAGTGCAATCCTAGTGGATCTGCCTCTGTTATGCTTCGGCCTCCTGGTTCACTGGATGTGCATTTCAAGTCTCTCCATGCTGAGATGCAGAGCTTCATTTCTGGTCTCCACCACCCAAGAGTGCCCGAGGTCACTGTTCTCCTGGTTCCCACTGCCCTCCTCATCTTTCCAGCGAGCCCGACTCCCCTTTGCTCAGCAGAGCCCCTCTTTGCCATCTGCACCATCTGCACCACCCGCCCTGTGATCAGCAGCTCCTTCTGTCTGCCCCCAGCACAGCACTGGGAGATCCTGCTGCGATTCTGTGGGATGTCTCTGGAATAACGGCGTCATCACCAAGTGGCTTTCGCCTTCCACTTCACCCTTTTGGCCATTGATACTTCAATTCAAACAGTGTTATCCTTCCCTGTAAAGAATGAATCTTTGCATGAGAACCTTCCCAGCTCTACTGCAGAGAACATTAGTCCCTGGAATTGGGCTGGTTTTCACATTAGAATATTTTCAGGTGGCTTTTCCATACTTTTTAGAAGTTTGATTCTTTCCCTCCTCCTCTAAAAGCAATGGGACATTATGTTGTTCTTCTCTCTTCCTTCAACATCAAGCTCAGAGAGCACATAAGGAAGAGAGAACATCTCCACTTGGAACGAAGCATGAATCCATGCAGGACTTCATTCCCAGTCCTGAGGGAAGCTGGAGAAGTGGGATGGAACAGAAAGCAGAGGGAGGGGAGTGTACCTGGAGCTCATGAAATCTCCACAGTGGGAGGAAACGAAACAGTACGTGTGGTGATTTCATCACATTTTCAGACCACTTACAACAATAATAAAGGTCTCCCAAGAAACCATGGAGGCCATTTGGAGCCTTAGTTAGGGGGTGCTTCCAAGGGCTTTCATCTGGGGCCAATGTTCTCAAGAAAGTTGTTTACTGCCACCAGGAGACACTGCCACAGTCAATTTAAATACGGCCCATTTTCTTTAATACTACGAATCATGAAAGAGTTGTCTCCTATTACACTGAAGTGTCTTTTAGGGACAACCAGAACATGAGACAAACATCCCCAAACCTACAAAGAACCATTTTATTCCATTTAACTGCACATCAGATGGCACAAAATATTTTTAGCATTTCAAGAAGTGAACTTCAGAGCTGCCTCAAGTGCTCTCTGAAGGATGTTACTGCTCTCTCCCTTTGGTACACAATAAAGCTCAAGTAAAACCTGGGCTCTAATGACATTCATCAAGTTATGCAAATACAGGTTTCCTGTGGTAGTTAAACATCGAGTATAAAAGAATAATTTTTCCTCCATAACCTATTAAATAAACAGAGTATATTGTTCAGAGCACACCTGTAGGTTGTAAATCTATACCCTCCTGAACACATTCTTTAAATTAACATTCCTGAGTCAGTAATGAGAAATTGTATTCACCTGCCTGAAACCACTTGTGCAGTATCTGTTTTCATTGGTTTTATTGGCATGTTCATCACAACTCAGAGCTAGAATATTTCCAGCTGAGTGTTATTTGAAGCCCCACAGTTCCTGTATTCAGAATTTCTGCCTTGAACTCCACAGCCAGCCCCATGAAAGCGATTCTGCCCCGACCCGCTGGCTGACTCTTCCTGCTGTTTGAGTGGTAAAAGTGACCCTGTTGGAGGGAACGGAGCAGGCACAAAGATGAGACCTGCTGTCCCTCCATCTCTGCCCTCCCACCCTCAGATTGAACCCTCTGCACGCTTTGCTATCTGCCTAATTGTGTGTCCCATTTCTGCCGCGAGGATTCCCCACTGGTGATCCCTCCTCCTGCACACACGCTGTTCTTTCCAGCTGCCTGTTGCACTCCCCACGGCTGAGGTACAAAAAAACCTCGTGGGGCAAAACAAGCCCCGGGACCTGCAGGGGAAAGACTCGGAGCCAGAGCAGACAAACATTTGGGAACCGTAACTCAGGCTGAAATTTTCTTTTTGGTTTCAAGGAATCCGAGCGGCAAAACAATTGACTTGTACTTCAATATCCTAACCCGGCTTACACAAAAGACAGAAAAGCATCTTAAATTGTTTTGTCTCTGCAACTTCTATTACTCGTAGGCTGTGCGGATCTAAAAATCAATAGCATGCAACAACTTGGTCTTGATAAAGACATGATTTGTGAAGGATTTCAGATCAATGTTTTTCTCACTCCAGGCCCAATATATGTATTTTTTATAACTGTATCACTTAGCTGTGCAAACGATCCTTCAAGATGGGTGTGTGTGGGTGTGTGTGTGTGAAAACACCACAAAACCAAACCCTCAAACCAAACCACCACCCCTTCAGTGTTTCTCTTCTCTTTTCCAGACGTGCTCATAAAACTGTCCCTCTGGGGTGCAGCTGAAGGAAGCAGAAACTCCCCAGAGAAGAAAAGCAGCAGTTTTATAGGTATGGAGTCTGGCTGGAATGGAGCTCATTTTCTTAACAGCAGCCCATGTTCAAGTGTATTTATTTTGGATTTGTGACTAAAAGAGTGTTACTGCTATTGCTGAGCCCTGTTTGCATAGCATCAACAGTTTCCTTTTCTTTTTCCTCACTCTCCCTCCCCAACCAGTGGGCTGGGGGTGCACAAGAAGTTGGGAGGGGACACAGCCAGGACACCTGACTTGAGCTGGCTGGAGGAACATTGCAGACCATGTGATGCCCTCAGTAATAGAAGCTCGTGGAGTGCAAGGAGGAGGTTATGACACTTGTCTTCCCAAGCTCCCAGTGTTGGAGCTCTGCCTTCCTGGACATGGTGGCACACCTGCCTGCCCATGAGAAAGAGCGAATTCATTCCTTCTTTTGCTTGCTGGTGCAAATCAGGGTTTTTTTTTCTCACTTTTACCCTCTAGATTCCCTCCCTCATTGCACCAGGGGCTGTGAGCCCCTGCAGGGAGAAGGTTTGACCTCCCAGAATACCCACCCCACACAGGTCAATGGGTTTTTTGATTTTGTCACTATAAAGATGATACATCTAAGACTCAAATACAGTAGTTGGACAGAACTTGCATGCTGGTCTCCAAGACCTGCCTCATCCAACAAACACGTGGCCAACTGCTTTGCTTGAGTGAGGTTAGAAGCCCTCCCTCTGCACACACAGACACAGAGACAACTGTTGTTGGAACAATCTGCCCAACCCTGCCCTGATCGGTGTGCGCTCACTTGGGTAGGTCACAGGTAAATCTCTCCCATTAAAGCATGAACAGATGTAACTGTATTTTAACACAGTAACAGCTACAGGCTTAACTGGGTGGTGGGAAATTCCAAATTGCCAAACCCCAATGACAAGTGCTAGAACACACTCCTGTCCTGCCAGGGAGCTTCTAGAAAGGTCCACAGTCTGAAGCCATCTGTGCCCAACCAGCTTTGCTGCTCTGAGCTGCCCAAGTGCTCGCCACGGCTGTACCTTCACTTGGCTGAATTAGCATTGTCAGGAAACATGGCACAAGTCTGTGAGCTCTTCAAAGGAAAAGGATCAAGTGCGTATCTTCATTAAGGAACGCCAACACCCTTGCCATGACCCAGATCATCATGAGGACTGGGACATTTCAATTAGCTTTGCTCTGTGCTGATAGGGCTTCACTGATAATCGCATGCCTTTCTTGAGGAAAAATTTCAAATTTTTATGAGACAGGAGAGAGCATGAAATTTTAAGTCCTTTTTCAGTCTTAAATGTAAAAATCATTAACAATAAAAGGTATTGGATTAGAGGGAGAACAGGAGGAATGCTGGCCCAGTAAGGGAGGCAATGATTTGGGATTTGAGAAACACGAATTCAAATCCTCCTTCTGTTATAGTCCTTCCCCTGGCACATCCGTCAGGCTGCTCAATTTTCTGGCTTCTCCTTCTGTAATAAAGAGATAATGGCACATACTAATCTCACAGGAATACTGGGACTTGATATCTCATAAATGCCATGATGCTATGGAAATGAACTTGATCAAAAACCTCTTAATGCTGTAATCTGGAGAATATCCAGAGCACCAACAATTGCCAATGGAAGTATGTCAAGTGTTTACATGCATGTGGAAATGTTCATAATGCCTGAATAAAAAAGTGCCTGCACTATAATGTTCTCGGAGGAAATACCTCAGTAGTGTCAGAAAACAGGATCCCATGCACAGGAAATTCAGAGGCTGAGGTTATTCTATGTTTAAGCCCTTTAACTTTTACTTGGTAAACTCAAAAGACCACTGAGAAAGATGGAGGATCTAGAAAGTTCACGGAGGAAGCCAAGAGAAAGAAAGTGCATTCTTAAAAGAGAGGAAGAAGGAAAGAAGAAATTAAGATATTCCTTTACATGGACATTTGTACACAGCCAAGGGAAATTTACAAAGCTCATTTTACTTACGGAGTTATGGTTTGACATAATCCCCAGCAGTGCTTCCCAAAAACCCACTTCTGTCAGTAACACCAAGGCTGTGGGTTCAATCCCTGTACAGGCCATTCACTTAGAGTTGGCCTGCATGATCCTTGGGGGTCCCTTCTAACTCCAGAATATTCTGCAAATTCTCTGAGTCTGTCTCTTGTTTTCAAGGTGTCCTATTTGATTTCAGTGAGCCTTAAGCTCCTGAATCTGTTTTGAGACAGTGACTGCTAAAGGCTTTAGCAGCCCGAATAAACCCAGGTATGATGATGTGCAGCGTGACTAAGCCCACTGAAAGGAGCAGCAGAACCACCTGTAAATCCACAGTAGGTCACTGACATTCTGGTTTGCAGCCCTTTCCCCATTCCAGTAACCCCAAGTTCCAGCAATGGTTTAACAGTGACTCCTGTAAACCTGCTACCACATAACTGCTCTTTTCATCCAAGATCATTAGAGACTTGACTGATAGAAATGTCAAATTAATGGCATCCACCAAAAGAAAACAACATTTTCTTCCTCTATGGGAAATGAAACCTTGGAACATGCAGGCTTAAAAAAAAAATCCCCAAAGCCACAAGATTAAACAAAGACAGACTATATAGTTCCCGAAGCAGGAAAGCACAGAGCTAAAGGAACACATCTAACTAATGGAAAAGCAGCATTACAGATCAACCACCTAACACTGCATTACCTTGCACCAGCACTAGGAAAAAAAATCAAAATCAAAATCAAACACAGGTCAGGCTCAGCTACCTCAGTAAAGCTTTTTCTGAAGAAAAAACATCCATGAGATTATACTCCTGCTTATCATTAGGAGCGTGTAAATGCCTCGCTGCTTCTGGTCCTTAATGAATTCCTACAATAACTGTTGCAGATATTTGAAGATATTGCAAAACAACAATGAATAATATGACAGTGGAGCAGATCCTAACAACTAAACAGCTCCCCATCCCAGCTCAGATGAAGTAATGGAGCAGAACTTACTGCATCATTTACATTATCTAACTACCATTCTTCATTCCTTTTTTATTGTAATTTGCACATATCAGTAATTCAAAGTGCTGCAATTTTAGAAATAATCAACTCTCTAGACTAACGTTATCATTCAGACCACATCAGAGTACAGAGAGATGAATAAATAAGAATAAAATACCATCATTAAAATATTTTTCTTCTATATTTATTACATTAAAATTATAATACCAGCTGATTTCTAAGAAAACTCTGGTATTTTATAAAAGCTGTCTTTCACAATTATTTCTTTTCATGCCTCTCAGGTAGAAATCCCTAAATCACACTAAACTTCTTGGATTCCTCTGTGGCATGCTATGTTGTTTTGGAAAATAGATTTATTGTCTTAACAATTGTAAAAGACGTGTTTAATGAGGAGGAAAAAAAGGACTCATAATCCCCTATAATAAAATACTTTCAATGCAATAACAGCTATTTTTTCATTACTTTTTTCTCACATGTTTACATTTCCAAACAATTCCCTCTCAAATCAGAGAAAAGGGGTTGAAATGACTTTTTTTCACTGGCTTTGTAGGCCCTTACAGCTCTGGCTTCATGCCAGAGCCTGCAGGAGGAGTTTGGGGAGCAAGATCCCATTGGAATACCTGCAGTTACATCTATCATGGTCTAAAACAAGGATAGTCACGGCGGGTCTTCCAAAGGATGCAACAACAAATGACCACGGAGCAGCTCCACTGCCTCATGCTTTGTCTATTACTTTAAAATCTGGCCAAGGAAAGGTGTTAGTAATAAAACCACATTTAACTGCAGTATGTTTATCAAACTGCATAACAACTCAAACACCTGAAAAGAAAAACGCATAGAATGGCCAAGAATACAAAACTTCTCTCTCCAAAAGCAATTGTATCAACTTCCCACCAAACACAACTCCTTTCAGAGAATTTAGGTGGAGTATCAAAGAGAAATGTCTTGTTTGCCAAAGGATCCCACCTTTGTGCAAGGGAGGGGAAGGCGCAGTAATTCACCTTTCCAACTTAGCCCGACTCAGAGAAATGCACCAGAGGCACTGCCGAGTGTCCATCCGGCCCCCTGAGCTGAGAGCCCTTCGGTGACCTCCGTGTCACTTGTGCACATCCCTGTCATCACACACCAGGTCAATCCCGACTCCCGGACTCCAGTTTTCCCTGGAATACAACAGCCAGAGCAGGGAGATGCCGGCCTGTCCTGCTGCCTAGCACTGCACTCCACAGCATTCCCACCTTCAGGAGTTCCAAGTCATTGCAATGGAATGGGAAAACTGCTCCAGTTAAGGGAATGAGTGAAGACTATTTATCCGGGATTTACATCCATTTCTGAGACAAACTGCTTGCCAGTCACTCTTTGTCTTGGATCTCCCCCTGTATATTTGGAACAATTCTATCTCCTTTGCCCATCATGTTTATTTTCAGTTGTTTTCTGGAACTGTCTTTTATTGCTTTGTGTGCTGCTTTACCCAACCCACCGCAGCCTTGGCTTGGGCACCGGAGGCATTAGAGCACAATTCATAGAAGGTCAAACACCTAAATCCATAGGTTGTGAAAATGCATTTTTAAAATCCAAGATTTCTCTGTAATTGGATTGTTAAAACTATATTTACATCAATACATTTGATGATGAAATAGAAAAATGCCATAAAGCAGAGCAGAGCAAGAAATTCCACACAAATTCCCCCCAAGCAAAAATTCCCTGTGATTATTACAAGGGATTGTTGCCAAGCCACCGATGCTTGATACAAATCCAGCACCTTAACCCATCTCTGCTGGGCTGGTGCTGCTGTTCTGAGGTGCTTCTCATCAAGGAGGGAGTGAGACCAGCCTTGTCCCACTCAACCACAACAGGGTAACACGGGTGACGAGGTCACCGTGCCCAGCCAGATGGTGCTCCCAGGACATCTCCAGAGCCTCTTCCCAGGCAACACGCCAGGCCTGGGGCTGAGCCTGGTGGCAGAGTGACCTCCCAGCCCCAGGAGCTGATGGACAGTCACCGTGCTGGGAGGGCACCATCACCAGGGGACAATAATCAAACAAATCATGGTACATTGAGATCTGCAAGCATTAAACCTTCCCTCCAATTCCAAACGAGTGTTTTCCTCTTCTTTCTCGTCACCGAGACCAAATCTCTGCTTTAGCTCGTTGAAGGAAAATGAGTATCTTTTCCTCCAACTGCATTTTCAGATACTGAGGCACTATATTCACAGTCAAATGAATGTGAGCATCCTCAAACCACGCTGTGATTATCTCAGGGAGCGCTGCCTCCCAGGGGTTGGGAACCCCAACCTCCTCCGTGACATCTTTACCAGAATTTTCCTAACAAAAGCTGCCAATTGCATCAAATTCTGCTCGGGGCTGGAAGGTTATTCTGTGAGAGCAAACACTCTTTGTGACAGAGGAAAAGCTAAAAGCAACAAGCATGCTGAGCACTACAGAATTGATTTAAATCTATCCTCAAGATGAACAGGCTTTTTTTTTTTCTTTTTTCTTTTTTTTATCCAGTAAGCCAGGCAGTCTCTTTGAAATAATGAAATCTTATTTCAAAGACATTAAGAGGAAGATTGCGTTCACTGTAGGAGAATAAATGCAAAACCCTCCTTTTTTCTAGCAAGGACTGTGTGCCTAATTTTTTCAGTGACACGAAACTTTGTGTGTTGGGGCAGAACTCAGTTACTAATATTTATACATTTGACAAAAAAGTGAATCCAGTCTATTACTTTGTCAATACCCACGTGGCAACATGGAACAAAGAACAGTATAATTATAAACGTATGTAAAGCAGAAATATACTCAGTCAGAACAAGCCTTGCTTATTACCTACCACAAAACATTAAAGCATCGCAGGTTATTTTAAGCAGAGGAGTATTAAAAACTGATTCAGAAGTACCAAATACACACCAACCAAGAATCACACACTTAGTTCCGTCTGATACTTCTATAAGTATAAAAAATTATATCCTGATTAAAAAGTGCTTCACCAATATTGTTTCTATGGATGTGCTACCACAAAAAACCTCACTAGAAAATAAATTCCAAGCACGAAAGAGCAACAAGTATTTTGGATTTGAAAGCCTCTTCTCAGAAAAGAAAGAGGCAAAAAATTCATCAGCACAAACACTTTTTGGAACTCAATTCATGCCATTCCTTCTTCTGACATTATGAGAGTGATTAGAAAGGAAAGCACGGTGAATTAATTATCCGTAGATGCTGGAAGGGGGAAAAGTGTCTGTGACTAATCTGTACACAGAGTAATCAGCCCAAGGTAAAACACAAGCGACAGTGACACAACCCAAACACATACAAGGGAAATACAAGAGCAAACCACTTGAACGTACAGCCAGAAGGGGATTATTTGCTAAGCACCTCACTGGCAACTCGCTGTTGGGTGAAGACTAAAAGGCACCAGACCTTGTCCTTTTGGTCTATTAGGCTGGAGATGCAGCATCAGCACAGCACGTTGGGGACTCCAAAGCCTTTCTTCGTTCATTGGGGCAGCACGAAGAGGGATTTCAGTGCCAGTGCGAGGGGAATAAACACACAACACAAAGCAGGGCAACTTACTGAGAGCAGGCTCCGGTCATGGAAACAATAGGCACCACTTGCATGGGGCTGCTGGGGGGTTTCCTAAGGAAAGAAAGAAAGAAAAAACGTGTTCTTATTGCAAAGGACAAATTCGGGAGCTCGTGCCTGTGCCCTGCGCCCAGGGAAGGCTGCAGGGAGGCTTAAAGGCTCAACCAAAAATACAATTTCTAGTGCGTTATTTGGGCTCTCCAAGAAGGACTGCACACATAGCTGGGTCACAAGTGCATTTCCATGGCAGTACAAAGCCAAGCAGCAAATCTGTTCATTGATTCAGAAGTATCAACAAAGATTTTATTATTTATTTACCATCCAATGACAGCAAACATTTCCAGACGGTTTGCAGTGTACTTGAAACCAACCCTACATTTTCATTACGAACTTATTTGCTAAAATAGCCATCACTAAGCTGTGGCTGTAAACACTCCCCAGCACAGGTTTCTGTTTCGATAGGCTGTGATTGACTTTTTGTGTATTTTTCAACTGAAAACTTGAAGCAATTTTGCAAAAGCCAAATTATCATGAAATCCACAACCAACAGAGGTCACTCAGACTATATTTACAAGCACAGAGCTGGGAATTCCAGTCAGGTAACATTCTATTCCACGCCACTCTTATTGACGAGCAGCTGATGACATTTTAATAAATTATTCACTGGATTTCAGAAGATACAGTAACTTCAGACTTGTTTTACCTAACAATCAGATTCTCCCTACACACATTTTTCATTTCCATGTGCAAGTGGTAATACACACTCTCTGATATAAATACTCCCGAAAATAGAAACACTTCATATTTTGAGTCTTCAGAGATAATTCACCCCTAGGTCCATGCATAAATCATTCGGTAGATAAATTTAACGTTTTTTTTATACTTCAGTATATAAAAATACATAATTTACAGTAACATGTGTATATATTACATATAATATATACATATATAATAACATATAATATATATTATATAGATTTTTTATATTTCTATTTAATATATTTTTCTATATTTTATATATATAAAGTATATATATCATATACATCTACTATACTTCAGAAAGATTCCAAACAATAAATACATTGAATATTTTTCACAAAATACCTTCTTCCTTATGTGATTTAATTTTCAAAAAAAAAAAATTAATAAATTACTAATCAGTGGAGGATCTCTCTAAAGCAGCAGAGGGTAAACAGTAAGAAGAACCAGCAGTAGCAGAAAGGCATGTGGTCCATAAGCATCTCAGAAGCATTGCAACAACCACACATACTGAAAAAAAAACTTCAATAACTTGAGGATGTGAACAAGTGACAGTCGGGAACAACAAACCCTCGGATTTCTGAGTCCTCAGAGCTGGGACCATCCCTGGGGCAGCAGCAGAGAAGGAGCCAACTTGTCACCTGAAGCAGCAATGGCATCCATCTCACTGCCCAAACCCCCACGCGGATCCATTGCTGAGCTGAAGATACCAGTTGCTTTTCATTTATTCATTTCCGATCGGAAGGAAGAGCGGCACATTTACAAACTTGCCAAAGTTTTGGGAACATTTCTCCCCAGCCCTCCTGGGCAGCACCGGCCAGCTCAGCACAGCTCCTTGTCCGGCGCAAATCCCATCACATCCATGAGATTCCATCACCTACCACACAGCAGGGCCCTGTTTCCAGAGCCATTCCAGGAATTCCCTGGGTTACTGAGTACACTTCACTTGTTATCCAACTACTCGGGCAATATCTAAACAACGAGCACGATTTTCCATCATATTCAGCTGATTATAAGAAGCAATTTCCAGCAGAAGGAAACACAGCTAAAAAATGCCAGTATTTTTGTGGAAATAAACCTGCATTCTGGAAAATCCTATTTAGAAGCCTCAAGATAACCCGGCTGACTGTTCACTTGGACATTATAAGCTCATTTTTACTGTCATTAGAGCTGTCCACACAGCCACAAGAAATCTCGTGGAGAAACACAAGACACATTTTCAATGCCACATTTCTCTTTGCCACAACTGCCGTCAGTTGTAGCCAAACACCGAGCAGGCTTTTCTTTTGCATTCCTGTCACTCAAAAATGAATTTCCAACAGGCAAGGTTTGGTTTGCACCTGGTATTGCACCATTTGTACGTGGCAGGAGGCACATCCAACACCAGCAGATGAGCTGCAGTGACCACTCCTGTTCTGCTCTGAGACAAGGAAAAGTTGGGAGTCAGCCGGAAGAATTCCTGTTAAGTGTGTATGGAAAAGTTGGACGGAGTGGATGATGCTTTAAAATTCCCATAAAAAGGGAAAGTTGTGCTTTCAGGTGGGTATTTCACAAACAAACAAGTCACAAGATCACCCCGGTGCTTCTCCCTCGAGGCAGGAGCTCAGGCAGCCCCAACAAGCAGAGGTTACTCTGCAGGGGCACTGAGAAAGAGAGAGCCCCAGGCCATGGAGGCTTTACCAACTTATACCATACCCAAGCATTCCAAGACTATCCAAGACATGTTGTTATTCTTCCACAGAAGCAGATTCCCTTAAGCACTGAAGGGGGAAAAAAAATAAAAATAACCCAAAGTAATATTAAAAATTAGTAATTGAGTATATCTATTAGTAGTAAGTCTGGCTTAACATCTACTGCTTCACACCAGTATCAAAAGCCTGCGCCTAAATTCATCTAATCTGATATTTTTTTATTTTTAATTGCGTTTTTAGAACACAATTAAACAATGATATCTGTTGCTGCAAGTTAAAAGCCATTCCCTTCAGATAACAGCCAAATACAACAAGCAGTGAGTTTTGCCATCATTAGACTTCTAACCGTATTACTTCTATTTTGAAGCTTTTTTTGTTTGGTCTCAGTTTAATTTCCTGTCAGCCTTACAAGAGATTTCTAATGCTTGGGCTGTAGGATATGCTCTGATTAAAAATAATCTTCCCAATTACTGCCTGGCATGAGTCTGCTGCCACATGCACTCTGCCACTGGCTCCTGAATTTCTGTCAGCAGTAATTGTGTCTGTAGCTTCTAACTGTAAATGAAAACCCAGGGGGCATATTTGGGTTCCAGTTTCCTTTGCCCAGCCATATCTTTTAATTTGCACTGTCTGTCAAAAGGAGATGTTCATAGGCACTAAAAGGAAATCCTTAGAACATCAGCTTAAAAAAAAAAAAGAAGAAAAAGGGGGAGGACGAAAAAAAGAAATGCGACCGGAATAAGACAAACCACATTTGATATTTATGCCAGCATAGTGGACACAGACAGAGCAGTTCACTGCATCGATTACGTTGGAAGAGGGGGACAAACCATTTACTGAGCATTTCCAGCTGCTCTTTGCTACCATTACATTTAATCACAAGTCTTAACCATCACCTTAGTATTGCCTTTTTTTTTCTTTTTGGAATGTGATCATTCTAATGAATATTTGACAGAACAGTGTTTCTCATCACAATGGAAAGGAATAACTACCTTCGACACAGTGACAACCACTGCATTCCTAACTGCTTGGTATTACAGAGGCAAAAATGGCACGGATTTGTTAAAATACTGGTTATTTTTAAAATATTGCACGAGCTGTGCAAGAAGGTCTTCGTGCCTCCCCTGAGCCCTACAGGGCAGCAGCTTCAGTACAGAGCAAGACTGAGATATTTTCAAACTACACCTGCTACCTTTTCCATATCTCACTTGAGATGGAAGCATCATTTGCAAGGTCTACACCCCTACCCATGATTAAAACTGCCACAACTTTTAAATTAACACCTATTTAAAACATAAGGTGAGCAGTTTTGTTGAAAATAGTGTCTCCTGTGACTGAGGCCATGCAGATGTTTAAGTATCTATTGGGCATAAAACCTGTAGCATTAAGTAGAACAGTAAACACGTTATGAAACTGAAAAAAAAATATTGGTCCCTTCAAAAAGGACCTTTCCAAATTTTGGCTGCCAAGAGAGCTCAGTACAAACACATGAGCCTGCACTGGGGGAGAGCCAGCTGCACTGCCAGGGCAGGGACAGGGCAGGCTGAGTGTCTCTGCCACTGAACAGTCCCAGAACTTGGCTTCCCATGGTCTTTGTTGCTCCTCACCCTTCTGCAGCACAGACTGTTCTGCCTCGTGAGCCGGCAGAGCGAAGGCGCCTGTGTGGGTGAAACTGCTCACACGCTCGCCGTGCAAACGCTCCCGCGCCACTCAAGGGCCATTTCTCACCAACTCGAGGGAACGGGGCTCGCACAGGAGAGGCGGAAATAACAAAGTCATTTGAAAAAGGCTTAACTGTTCTCATCCAGCACTGCAGAGAAGCCCTTTCATCAATTCCAGCCGTGAGCTTTTAGGCTGAACACCTTGCTCCTGACGAATGATAAAAAGCAGGAACATGATACTTCCAGAACAGCCGTTTTACATTCGGCATTTTTCAACTACTGGATCTCTCAGCCAGCACAGGTCATGAAATTAATCAGGCTTGTACAAGCAATGCACTTTGGAGAGAGATTTCAGATGTACAAAGAAGAGTAAACTTACTTATTTTTTACTGTCTTTTACTAAAAATTTTGACATTGTTTAAGAGCTTTAGATTTTACTAAATAATATGTGAAATTAATGTTCAGAATAAATCAAAATAAAAACTAAACTAAACCCACCGGTTTATCCAACAGCTTTGTGATTTATGACATAATTCTTCTTACAGAAACAGCAAAAACCTAGACTAAATCAAAACAAGGGAAAAACAAGAGTTGGAGGGTACAGGGCATTCAATTGAGTGGAGCATGTTCCTTTGGACCAAAACAAAGAAAAAAGTCTAATCTGAAAGTAGAAGTTATAGCTACTTTTGCACACAGGCCATCTCAACTCTATCAAAAGTACTCTCACTCTTTCAGATCTCAGTCTGAGAAAGCAGCAAACAGTAAAACAATACAAATATTCCACATTGGGAGATTTATTCCTGCTAGGTGTAATGACTACAGGTGACTTAAAAAAAGAGAAGTTAGTGTTTATTTTACACAGAACAGGAAGGCCTTGGGCTGGGGCTCTTTTCAAATAATTCAAAGGAATTATTTGGTGGTGGTGTTTCCAGCTGAGTAGAACTCATCGTGATTGTAAAACAAAGCCCCAAGTACAGAGAATTCCACGCAGATCCCACGCTGGAGCTCAAGTGCTCATCTCTGAGCAGGACAAAAAGAAAGAAGCTCAGCTGTGTCAAGGGAAAGCAGCAGATTCTCCCTGAGAGCAACATGGTTTTTGTGAGAGGGAAAAAAAAGACCCAAAAGCATAAACAGAAACGATGCAGCCTATGGCCCAGGCACCCAGAATACACCTCTGCAGAAACATCTGGCCCAGATGTGTAATTTGTAGAGAAAAAGGTGGGTGTAATAAACGGGTTAACTTTGTTCACAAAGTCGTATATGGGGGTAGGGACATTCTTTGTCTATCTAGAGTTACTAGCATCCAGATAAGTAAACAATTGCTTATTGCTGATTAACTTCAGCCTTCATCCCAGAGACCACCAAAAGGCAGATTACGACCACCTAAGAGCTAGCGGCACCAGCACAATACACAGTGCAGAAGATATCAACCACCACCTATACAACTAAAGACAGTACAAATAAAGAGACTCTTCCCCATTTGGGCGCAGCTTATGGAGGGGCACTGTCTCCCCGGCTGCCCAGCGCTGTTTTGCTCTCTTATCGCTTGCTAATAAATTCAGTCTTTGATTTAATACAAATTGGCTGCTCCAATTTGTCACGAGCGTCTATAACAGTGGGGGTTTTGTTGTTTATTTTTTTTTTTTCAACTCTGGTTGTTTCTAGGTGTGCTACATCCCAGCGGAGAAAGAACCCAGATTTGTAAGCATCTCATATTTTCCTTCACATTCGCCAGTGACCAGTTCTGCACCTTTTTTCCCCCCCCTTCCTCCGTAACCTTTCCCAGTGTCCTGGGAAAATCACAAGCTGCAGGTAATGGTCCCTTCTCCATCACTCCCAGCATCAGGAGCTTCAACCCGCTAAGCTGACACCTGTGAAATAAGACCACTTATCAATGAGCAGGGAGGTCAGAGGCTGCCAAGGCTGGCACCGGAGCCTGCCTGGCTGCTGCAAATCTCGCAGCAGAGCATTTGAGCCTGACACTTAATATTCAAACTGGATTGCAAGCTATGTACTCAAGGATAAAGCTCGGTAATAATAAAGATTCACAGTCTGACAGGCTCAGCATACAAATTCTCGGTGCAGAGCTCATTTTGAATTTTTTTTTGTTTTTTTTTTTTGATCTAAAAAGGAATCAGGAATTTTCCTTTTATAAAATAAACAACAGTACTTCCCATTTAGTGAGGGAAACAATGGTGGAGAAAACAATTTCAGTCTAATTAGATATTCCTAAAGAAGGACACATTTTGTTTCAGTATCAGAACACTGTACCCAGTCCTTGCCTTGCTCATCAGACACTGGAATACATCACACAAGGTATGCAAGTTGCTTTTCGCAGGGCTAAATCCTTTGAGCCAGACATCTACTACTCAAAAACCATTTAAGAATTTGCCAAAATGCCCAAAAATGTATGGCTTGTATTGAGCACATCAGCTGTGATGCCAAAAATCACTGGAAATACCTAAAAACTTGATACATATTACTGGAATTTGGTCTAACTGGTCGCACACTGGCTCACCAACAAGGAGAGTCACAGATATCCTTCCATAAACTCCAGGCTATTTCACTTTCTGTCCACACTACAGAACAATCTTCTAGGTGCTATTTACTCAATTTCATCTTTCAATCTTACTCATAGTTTAGTTTTTATGTTATCCAACACTGTTTAGTACACAGTAAAACATTCATTCTTTGTTTTACAGTGACACTGTTAAGTCACAGTCCATTTATTTTTTCCTTTCAATGTTTATTTTACGAAAACCTGACAAAGATCCTGTTTTTGGTTGTTGTGACTAATGTATGTAGGTGGTTTAAAATTAATGACATGCTAATTAAATGCCTAATAGCTTTTACACTGAAAATACTGTTACTAAACATCAGCTCCCCTTAGACTCTTTCACTTACTTTGCATTTTTCTTCAGACATCTACATTTCCATTACTAAATCTACCCCTTTCTTTTAAAATCACATTGCATCCAGCTTAACTACATCTCACTAAATCACCTTCTAAGTCATACTTTGATTCAGTCCATTTCATTGCCTTTCATATTTAAATGATTCCATTTCTTTTCCTACTCCGTTTATTGCCTTTGAAAGCGACAAGTCTCACTTTGTGTGGCTGCAGGAGAAAGAATCGTTGCACAAACTCCCACTATTAACACTTGATCATTTCCCCTGGATATTCGCACGTTTTCCTGCTGAGCTGCCTTCCAAAACAATTCCAAATTTACGCATTTAATTTTGTTCAACATTCCACATACACCAAGCGCTACAAGACAGAAAATTGCATTTGTTGCATCCTAAAATAAGGGGTAGAGATTTAACCCCAATGCTGTGACCTGCACCTTGTGTCCCTCCCATTCCGTGCAGGGATGCAGCGAGTCTGGCTCCATCCTCCTGCCCCCAGAGCTCAGGACCAGAGGTCAGGTTGGACACAAGATACAAATAACTGAGGCACAGCAGAGTTTGGATTATATAACAAAAATATTACTATTTTCAAACTGCAGGGGGAATCAGCAGCCTGAGTCTCCAAATCTGTCCTACAAGTCTGATCATTACAGCATCAACTATGGCCCATTCTTGCTCTCTCCTTGACCAAAGCTACATCTCTCAGGAACTGAATGCTGATTGCAAGTGAAATGCCTAAAATTCATACATAAATGAAGCAATAACTTCTCCAGTCCCATAAAAATTAAATACTTTTCTTCACAGAGCCTTAGGAAAAAAAATCATCTCCAATGCCAAGCAACAGATCAGTACCTTCCTTGGGATGGTGCAGATGCCCAAGTGGCATCACCTGCACTCAAATTGAGGAAGAAGTTGTTAAGATGACTAAAACTGCATTTTCCTCACAATTGCCCTCCCTGCTGCTTCCAAATCAGCCTCTGAACAACCCTGATTGCCCAAACCATCGCTGGCTTAATGCCCTCTCCAGGACTGCCAACTCATGGCCAGCATCTTCTCAACACTCATTTGTACTCCTGAAAGCTGCTCTGCTGCCCTTTGGCTTCCAGACCCAGGGGTGGTTCTTCCAACACGTCCCTGCTCCGGGTGTGACCCCCTCCTGCAGGAAGGGCTGACAGGGCCGAGGGAACCTTCCAGCAGCTGCTGTGCTGCCACTGCCATGACTCCCAGCTCAGTTACTAAGTGCCCGACTGCCTTTGCCAGCTATAATGGTTCAATTATTAACTCATTTCCAACTTAGCAAAGATCGCGCTGCTAAAACATGATTCAAAAGCTGCAAATCACGGCCTGAGTCAGCCCAGCCTCTGTGCAATGACCAAACCCACCTGCTCACAGGGTAGGGTGTCCCCAACATTCCAGGGGTTAAGGGCATTGTCAGGACCGTGGGATAACTGTTTGCTCCAGTCAAATTTTACCAAGTTCAAAGTGACTCCAGATCCTGTTACTGAAACCAACCCCCTTGAAAGCATCAGAGAGTGGCTGCTCTCAAGTAATGGTTTGTCAAAAGGAGTCATGGCAAATTTTATATTCATAATTGTATTTTTTATCTTACCTTGTAGAGTATTTTGGAAGGTTTCTGTTTTAAAAAATGAAAACTCCTCTTAGGATTAAGAACTAACCTGCCAAGCCAAAGCAAGACTATTTTCTCTGTTCCCAACTACAGCTTCACAGTTAGTAGCTTGAAAAATGTGAGCAGGAAGGAAACGATTCAAGTCTCATAGCCAAAACTTTCAGAGATTTGGTAAAATATCTTTGTCCTGTTTAAATATCAAAGCTCTTCTGGGTATCACTTCAATCTACCCATCGTAATTCAGATACTTGTGAATAATTCAAGATGGGATGCTTAAACATCTATCAGCAATTCCCTTGAAGAGAAGCTGGAAGTAAGCATTGCTTACAAGCTACAGCATGGATCCATATAATTAATATTTTGATGTGCTCTACCTGTCTTACTGTTTGCTCTTGTGATATTAAGTTGGTATTAAATAAATAACCCACTCAGACAACTTGTCCTACTTTTTCAGAGATGCTCCCAATTTATGTAATTGCTTTATTTGACTTATTGTTGCACCTTTACTCAAGTTACATATTCTGCTAATGTGCTATCAATGTAATTAGCTGTTTCTTCATAGGGATCTTTTTTAAAATCAAGCTGGCCTTTTTACTGCAAAAGGAACGCACTCTGCCTGTGCTTCCAGGGAATCAAAATATCCTTTGAATGGTATGAAGCATCTGCTCCACCTCTGCCTGTTTTCCTTGGCACACTAAAGCAAACCAGAGATTATGTGCTATTATTCAAGAATAATAAGAAAAATAGCAGCACTCCACTAACAAGCATCAGAGGCGACTAAAGGCACATAAAATCACATGAAAGCAGCAATTAAAATATGCCCTCATTTTTCAAATTAGAATTCAGAAAGCCTCTGTCGAAGTGACTGTAATAGACATATTAAGAGTACCCAATTTTGAAATGAGAACAAGCAACCTGAAGAAAAATTGATCTCAGATTTTCCTATTTTCCAGTAGTGAAGAATTAAAAACCTCTGTTTCTTCAAGGCAACGAACCACTCTGGTTGGAAATATGAAGAATGAAAACATCGTTCGTATTCCTGAAGGGAACTTCATTTCTGCTGCTTTCGGGACCACACACTGATGCCACCCGAGAGTTGGGCACGTCTGCTCCCCAGGCTCAGGGAGACAACACTTGGGGTAAACAGGCTGGGGGACAGCACACGCCAAAATACATTTCTGAACACTGAAAGAAAACTAACTTGGTTATGCCGCCTTCCCACAGTCATTGTTATTCATGCAAGGTGTTAATTGTGACTATTAATTAGGGTGGCATCTGTTCCCCCGTACCTGCAGCCAGGTGTGGAGTGACTGAACTCATTTCTGAACCCCCATCTGAAACAGGAGCAACAACTTCCACACAGTCACATCTCAAAGGCAACTTCACTAAACCAACATCGAGGACTTCCAGTATCCAGAAGGACTGTGGACATAATTTCAAACCTTAACTTCCCTTGGCAGGACGGACCAGCGATGCTCTGAGACCACAAATGTTGTACACGAGGCAAACCCTCAAAGCCCAGAACCACACGGATTATTACATTTATTCCACTTGCCAGCTGGCTTTAGGAAAGCACACATTTACTGCATTGGCTGAAAGAAAACTCCTGGCATTTTATTTAAAACCTGTTTTCCTACAGTTTCAAACACAGAGATAGATATATGTATAAAACACACATATATGAATGCCATCCTTTATCTTGAGATATCTATTTTTTTTGTCTTCTCTACGTTATCCTTGTATTTCATGGCAAAGTACTTTGCCATGTTAGCATGTGGCCTATAATAATCGTATAATTATAAATGTACTGCAAGGGAGAAATGCTTCAAATCTCACATTTCTTGGGGTGGCAGCTTGGACACAGAAACAAAAATGCCCAACAAACTAGAGTGTTTATGCATTCTTGCACAACCCCAAATGCTTTTTATGACTCCCAAAATATTTGCAAGACTTATTTGTACAGCTTTTACCTTTGATGCTACAGCACCATTTCCAACTCTTGCAGTGTCTCACTGCACGTACCAGTTCTCATGTCAGACAAAAAAATATTCTATTTATGGCTATAATGAGACTAAAGCACACATTTCCTTCCCAATGTGCCAAACGCTAGATTGATAGCAAGAGAATCTCAGTGTAATCCTCTAATGCCTGAAACCCGTTCAAGTACCTCAATATATCAAGTTTTAAATGTTTTATAATACCTATAAACACTCCAAGAGTCTAATGAAGCTTATACTACTACGAGTGCAACAAGTGAAAGGTGGTGTAAAAATCAATTTTCTTTCACCTCAGCTGATTTATATTCCTTCCTGAACAAATTAATTTCACACTAAGCAACTGGTTGAATAAAACTTCAGAGCAGCCCTACATTGAAGAGTTTGGTTCTTAATCCAGGCAGAGATAACTTGAAAAGAGGAGTAAAACAGCTGTCTGGGATTTTCTGCAGTTTGTAAAGGCTGGTCTCATTTATTTCACATTTTTTCTCAACGAGTTTTATTTCTGAACTTATGAAAATGGTTTTTTAAAAGCACAATTCAGGTTTGCAGTCCAGAAATAACACCACAAACATGTAAAAATCAACCAGGCAAGGATGAAAATATATCCCAGGGACATACACAAGTTTGGAGCATTAGTCCCCAAACTGAGAATTAAGTTGTGCTTAATTCTAACCCTGCATGCAAAACAAATATTTGTGTTATGAATAAAATCAAGGGACTTGCCAAGTACTTGATGTGAAACAGGCAGCATAGGTGGAATATTCAGTATTTGTGGCCTCCCTTACCTGCAGAGCTGTTGCTTGGCTATGCGTTGGCATTTTGCATCTCTGCAGCCACAAGGAATCCCTGTGTGTGGCAGGGCTCCTCCTCCTCTTCCCCACCCCAACAAACCCAACACATTTTTCAGGGTAATGGGGAAGAAGGCAGAGAAAAGCTGAATATCAAAAACCAAGCCCATTTTCTATTCATAGACTGAAATAACTACAGTGACAATACACACAAAGACCTCTGTGTACCTTTCCATCCACATCATCTCAAGTGTGCTCAATAAAAATGCATTTTCTTACAGCAAGTGACTTAAAATTTAACCAGCTTAAAAAAATAAAAGCAAGTATGATGCAACACCCTCACAGAGCTGCACAAATGCAGTGGCTCAAGCTGACAAAAAAAAAAGAGGAAATGTTCTGAAAACTGAGATCAATCAAGCTTTTTCTGTCATTATTACCTTTGTTGACTACACTTATGATGGGAGTTCAGAAGACAACAGGAGTGGATGTGACTTTTCTCCCACCCCACCTGCACATCATCCTGTGGCATCAACCAAAGGTAAGAATGTTCGTGAACAGATGCAAGGCAAAAACAGCAACCTGGAACACATGCAAAATGCGTGTAATAAAGATTTACAACACAATTTGAATAATTTCAGAAATATCAATGCACCTCTGGAGCGTCTGTTGAAATACTAATAATGTTTTGAAAAGTAATTTAAGTTTTTCAAAAACAGACATGTATTGTAATCGTGTTAAGAATGTGTAGCCTTCAATTGGATTCTATATACCTGCTACTGATTGAAAAACACATGAACAACACCACCGTTAGTGTTCTGAGATGAAAAATGTGATTTAAAGCTTCAGGTTTAGATTTTCTGACGCTGCTTAAGCTGGAAAAAAATGAACTGATGTGGTTTGTGACTCCTCTGCCCATTCACCCGAACATGAAGGAGCAAATAGGACCACAGCTGGATTCATAATGGTAACTTAAACATGAGATAATGCAAAAATCATAACTGAAAGTCATTTTCTTTTCCTTTGTCTCTCCTGTAGGGGAATACACCGAACCATCTGGGGCTGTAACACCAGAGCACCAACACGGGGCTGCTCCTCAAATCACACCACATGAGATTGGGGTGGGGAAAACATCTTTTTGGTCTTGCTGCACAGATGCGATTTGGCCCAGGTGGTCCGAGATGTCTTGGCAGACCAAGATGGGCAGAGCTGGGCTAAGCCAAGCTCCCAGGAGCATCACTTGGTAGGCTGGATACACAACTCAGCTTGGAAACTTGAGCATCACATCTTCATCTGAAGAGTTGGTGTTGTTCCAGCATCTCCATGTAGGAAGAAGGCAGGAACGCCAGGAAAAGAAGTGCCAGCTTCTGGGACCTTCTACAGAGCCCTGAACAATGCCCTGAGCAACTTTGACTAGTACTCCCACATCAGCACCCCCTCCTCAAACTACCAAAGGAAACATTTCAAACCCAACACAACAGAAAAAGCCCATCATCCTGCCAGGTACGGGTTTCCCACCCCAGCACCTGCAGAGTTACAGTGGCTGGGTCCAAAGGGATATTGCAAATCCCAATTTCTCCCTTTTTTACAAGTGGAGATGCATGGGTAAGACCAAGTTTTGATGATGCAAAGCAAAAGTGAAAGCACACAAACAAACAAGAGCTTACCATTAGAAATAAACAGTGGGATTCTGGGGGGGCAGGCTGTGGCAGGGGGACAGCACACACAGCCGTGCTTTGGGGAAAGGCAGCCAAGTACATTGTTGATCTCCTTGTTACCAAAATATAAAAAAGTTATTAAAAAAAAATTCATTTTGGACAATTTTTGCCTGTCTGCCTTCATCTAAGGGAGCTCCAAAGGAACAAAAAAAAAAAGGAAAAGCCATTTAAGAAAGGCAAATAAATTAAGGCTTGTTATGTAACAAATCAAGATGTCAATTCTTTTGACCAAGAACAACCAGTGGAACATTTGCTTTAACTCCATTTCTAAACACCTCACTGCATCAAGTGATTTTCCTTAACTCTGTGTAAGGTTATCGAGAGATTCCACTGGAGACTGAAGAAATTTAAGTATGAAAGGAGCCTTTACAAGAAATTAGGAACAAAATGAGAAAATCCTTGTGTTTAAGGCAATCAGGTTAATTATTTTGACCCAGTGGACAAGCACCGGGTAAATCCTAGTTTCAACCTTTACATTTCTAGGTAAAGTAAAAAGGTGATGACCTACTTGTTCTATTCAAGATTCTGCTCCAACCCCCACACATGACCAGGTATGTTTTTAACCTAATGAAAGCCACATGATGTAAATTGGCAGCTCAGATTATTCCTTTTGCACAGGGAACAAGACACGTTGCAATGGAGCAGTTAGAGCTGTCCTAGCACACTGCAAATGTTCACGTTTTAAACACCCCTCCAACTCCAGACTGATAGTTATTTGAGATTTGACTAGTAGATTAATGATTCTTAGATTAGCCTGAATGACAAAAAAAAAGTGGAGTCTAATCAGTTTTGCTTGTTCACAAGTGAACATGACCAAGCTGTTCTGTGTATTTCTGAGTCTCCAGCACTGACTGCCACGAGAATGAACTAGATTAACTCAGAGATGACGGCACCTCCAGTTTGGTGGCCAAGAACAATTACTGGCCTTGGGTGATCTGAGGTCATGCAGTTGTTGATGTGGCACAAGTCCAGCCTTCGGTCAGAGGGGGAACCTTCTGAGAACAAAGGTCAGTAACCTCTTCCCACGGTACAACCTGTTTTAATATTCTTCAACCCTGAAACACCTTCCTGAACAAAATGCTCCTCAAAAACCATCCAGGACCCATTTCTAACTCCTTGCTTGCTTCCAGCATCAGTAGAACAAAAGGTGGACCCAATCACTGACTGCACTGGGAACAGTTTCCCACCTTTTAAACACACCCACAGCCTTGCACACAAGGGCACAAGTAATTGTGGCAAATGGTGCCCCATCACACTCCTCCTGCATCCAAGTGTTGCCCTCAGCATACAAATCACAGCTCACCACGTCTGATTGTCTCTCTCCTTACTACTCGGGATTTCAGGTTTTCTTTCCTTCCACTGCCCTTTTTGCCAATGGTTTTTCCTCCCAGGCACACCTACAAAGCACCTGTATGGGAATTACATTCGTTTCCTCACCACGGTGTGTTTTTGCTGAGCTGTCAGAAAACCTGCAAACCAAAACTGAGTCAATCCAGATGGTGTGATGGGGAACCATCTCCGAAGCAGGCAGGCTGGAACAGCAGCTCTTGGCCAACCAACCAGAGCAGGATATTCCACTGCTCTCTCTTGATTTAAGGGCTGTGACACATTGCAGCTGTCACAACCAAGGGCAGACAGAAAAGGCAGCCTATCGACTACAAAAGCGCATTAAACCACCCAAGTTTTATAAAGTAGTCGCTTGGCACTTGTCTCCTGTAACACGTCTCTGTGTCATACAAGGTATTTCTCTCCCACCTCGCTCTTTAGAGAAATATGAAGTTTAATGTACTGACTGGTGCTTAACAACCAGGTTTTGTCAGCTTTTGTGCTGAATGGCACCTTCCTTCTCCCATTGACTTTCCCCGCACTGTTCACAGGGTAAATTATTGCCTCCTTCGCAGGGAAGGTGACAGATCCCCAGTGCAGCTCAGAGCGCTGAACCCGGGAGGGAGCTGCGCTGGCAGGCAAATCACCCCGATGGCACATCAATCCTCCCTGCTGTCACAAGGGCCACTTCCATCCTCTGCCTCCCTCCCCTCTGCTCTCCTGGTGCTTCCCTGCGGCTGGAAGGGATTCTGGCCAGTTGGGTCTTTGGGAAGGGGGAGAAGGGCTGTAGTTTCAGTGCCCTCACCCCTTTGCCCAGGGAGGCACTTCCAGGGTTGGTCTGATCCAAGATACCCATTTTCTCTCTGCAGGACAGACCACCGAGGCTGAAAGACCCCAACAAAAACCTTCCTGCCATGCACAGTGCCTGGGGAGCAGCCTGAACAAGCCCACGCATCTCAACCCTTCCCAAAATTATCCATCCTGTCCACTCCACATCCTGCAGGTAAAGCCCCGTGAAAAGCTGAGGTGGACAGTTCAAGCGGTTGATGCTACAATTAATCAGGCAATAACGGCCTCAGAAGGCAGAAAAACCCATTACCAAGGCACCAGCCTGTTCAAATGATTTGATTCGCAAACAAATCTTCTCCCTCAGTCCAACAAGGGATCTCAACACCTCATGTGAGACCATCCCATGGAACTCAGCCTGAACTGGATGGAGCTCGGCCCAGTGTCATTTCACTGTCAATGGGAGCCATGCAAGGAACTACTCTGGTACAGCAGAGCACATCATTCAGCTCAGAAATGAAGAATTGGTGCCTGAGAGGTTTGATCCCATTCAACAAAATTCCAAACCAATTGCTGATGGAAGAACTTTGTTAGGAAGACACTCAGGTCAGATGCTCGAGACCAGAATCGGGCAGATGATGAATGAAAATAATTAGCTGGAGTAGCCTTGCCATCCAGAGAAGGAACAAGCTTGGGAGAGGAGGCTGGAGCAGCTGTAGACAAAGTTCACCTCGGTCTCGTAGCCAAGCCAAATTCACTTCAGAAACAGCACCAACACATCTACACCAGGCCTTGCAGCACACCGAACTCAAGGCATTCTGAGACACTTTGAAATAAAGATTTGTGATTCGCTTTGTTTACCTATAAACCAACCAAAGCACACACCTCTAATTTTAGATCTCTCACTATCATTGAGAAAAAATTCTAGGACACAAAATGACATCCTTCATTCTAATGTGAGGAACTAAAATCCAATGGCATTGCCACTTAAGAGAAATCAATTTTAAAACTGCGTGGAATATTTCAGTTTCAAGTCTCAGAGCAAGCTTCTCTCTTGGAAACATTTAAAGATCAACTCCAGAATAATTTCAGTGCTAAATTACCCTCTTCCTTCCTTCCTCTTCATCAGCTTCAGATCTTATTTATTCCAGTTTTTGCTGTCATATTAATCTATTACTGAAAATACAGCTTCAACTATTTTAAGAAAAGAACAGGTTTTTCTAAGTAATTTCATCTTAGACAAGAAATCGCTCTGAAATAATGTTGCAGCTCAGGTAAATTTATAGTTCCTGCAACCAATATACAAGTGTATATTTTTCATTTGCTTTTTAGTTGTGTATATAATGAATTTCAGAGATTTCGCTGATGCAAACACAACCCAGTCTGAAGAAATTTCTTATCAGTAACAGCGACAAAAATCTGTAAGTAGCAGTAAGTAATAATAAAGGAAGATGAAGAATGGAGGATCTAGATTGTAAAAATGAGCCAGAAGAACCTTTTAAGTATAAAAAGAGAGGCAGAAAAATTATCCCCATCCTCTCTAAGGCAAAACACATCTACAGAACAACGAACAATTTATCCTAAGCATGTGTCTTTCACCTCAAACATTTCAGAGGATCTTGTTTGGTTTTATTACTCTGAATTTGTTTAGTGCTCAATCACAAACACAAAAACATATGAAATGGACCTAAAAGCATTAAATATGTAAGAGAATGCTGGGACACTTTGCTACTTTAAGTGAGCAAACTGTGATAGCTTTGGCATCAAAGACATACAAAGAATTTCCAGATTAAACCGTATTATGTAGCAAGTCCAACTATCAACAGGAAGCATTTGCAAATCATTTGAATACTCTGTTCCCAGTCCTACCTGACTTACAATGAATTCTCAAGACAGCTATTTTACCCATTCACCACTGTTTGTTTAATGCTTTATTTCAGTATAAGAAATTACGTGATATTTTTACATTATCACGTACCTGTTTTTGCAATGAGAAAGGAAGAGCTAAATTTAGCTTATCTTTATCTAAGAATTCTTCAGCATATTAATACAGTTTGCCAGTGGACTAAATTAGAAATCCCTGCAGCTACATCTTGTCCTTCCCACCACGGAAATACAGCCCAGCCTATACAGAAACATCCCAAATGTGAACAGTTCATGCTGGGCAAGTTACAAAAACTCATCTTTGGTAACAGCATTTTGATTAGCTTTGAGAAACCAATCCTTCTCCCAGAGACACTTTATAAGTAAAACTGTATTTGCAGTGAAGGACAAAGGAGAGACTAAATAAGCCACTCAAATAAAGACTTCAGAGCTGCCTTCATTTCTGCCACAGAGAGGCATCACTTGAGAACCAGGTTTAGGTTTTTTCTCCTTTATCTCAGCAGTATTACATTTCTTGATGAATTTATCCATAGCTCCTGCTCTATGAACATGACAAAATATATTTTGCTCACAGCCCTGTAACTTAGACAGTGATTTTTGTTGTGTTCTTAGTCGAAAAGGGTCAAATAGGGAACAGCTTTCTTGCTGTTAGTGCTGGGACCTGGGACAGGGAGAGAATCTGACCCAGAGATATACAGAAATTGAAAACCCCATTCCACATTGTGACAGCATAAAATGTCAGGGTCACAAACAGAGAGCTGCCCAGAGCTCATATACATGAGCAGAAGGGGTTTCACCTACGTGGGGAATTTGGGCACTGACAAAACCCATCAAACCAATATTAATTATTAACAGTTCTAAGTCACTTCACTACCAATAACAGCAAAAATGCTAAAATCTAAGTATCTTCCAAAAAGTCTGTAGCCAACTATTTGCAGACTTTTACTGCTGCAAGAGATCTTGGCAGAGAGAACTGGACAGCACCTTACAACTTGATACATCTTTCAAAAATATGATGGAAAGAAATTCCTAAGGTTTTGCCTTCACTGCACAGTGAACCCAAGTGAAAGGTTTGCCATAGAAGTAGTTGAAATGAGGTGTTAATTGTATCTCTATTCAAAAAGCCCCACTCCATCAGTAAATAGTTGACCTGAGCAGGTCACCAGGGTGTCACATCAGGGAAACAAATCCACTGAACAAGCCAGCATATTAAAACAAGTATAATGCTAGAGTATAAAGAGAAATATTAGCTTTAAAGGAAAGCCCTATCTAAGTGCATGAAATCACTAAAGACAGACATTTAGAAAATTAATACCTAGTAAAATCAATTTTATCAAGGGAGAAGGTCTATCCACAGCAGACTCAGAGTAATGAGATACTACACAGCAGAATTATGACTATTTTGCAATATTCAAACACATCTCAAGCAAAACACAAAGCCAGTGTCTACTGTTAGTCATTCCAAATGCCAATAGCTTCAAATCCTGCGTGTAACTGCACTTCTTGGAAGAGTCTTTCTTTTATAGAACACGAGCTAATTTTAGAAGGCAGGATGGGTGCATCAGAATGGAAATAAAGGCTCTTTACAAGAGCACTGCTTTTGTGGAAAAAAAAAGCAGAAAATGAAACTAGGTTAGATCTTGGACCTCAAAACGAGAAGGGGGCAGGGGAGACTGGGAAATGAAAGACACCTGAACTTCTAAAGACCTTCTCGTGTCTGTGCACGGGCACAGGAGCCTCCTGTGGAACTCCTGAACTGGACTGGTTGGCAAAGGCAAAGGGGCCAGGGCTGAAAAATCAGCCAAAGTGTATCTGTCAATACTTGCACTAAACGTTTTCACTGTGGAAAAAGAACTGCAGGCAATTTGTCAGTAAATGCAGTAAGATGACGACAACCATAATATGAGGAACGTTGGAGCTGAACCCACCACCTTCTCCAATTCCCTCTCTATGGAATCAACACGCAATTTACTTAAAAAAGGAGTAGGTATCAACAAGAATAAGCATTCTCCCTTTCACTTATGTTACGTGGAACTATTTAATAATCTGTATCCATCGACAAAAACATCCTTAAATACCAGCTGGCATTAAGTAGCATTCCATCAGCAGGGCAAGTATCATTTTACAGCATTTAAAAGACTATTTCCATACATCCGAATACCAGAGCAAATTATTGCAAACCAGTAAGGAACACACATAGTTAAAATGTTAAATGTGCCATTTTAATTTGTATTTCACATTGCAACAAAGTTCATGGACTCAGATTTAAAAATCTACTTGGGGCTGGGGATTAAAAACCAGCTCCGGTTTTTCTTCTTGGGAAAGGCTTTCTTTGAAGCACAGGCAAGACTGAGAGTCCTCAGGGGCAGTCAGGAACGCAAAGGAGGAATCAGAAGCCCCATAAACACTGGAAATAAGGAAGTCTGGATTTCCTCTAGATTTACATCTTGGATTTGATTGACTTTGGTGCCTAAGAAAACACAAAAGTTTCTCAACCTCAAAAACTTATGGAAAGACCTCATTCTGTAGGATTTTCTGGTGTCCTAACAAGGTCGAAGGAGTTTTCAGTGCAGCTTTACCCTCAGGGCACTGGTCTTGCAACCAAACACCTTTTTTACCCTGTAAGAACTCCATGATTATTTCCCCACTTTAACACGGAGCAAATGAAACAATGACTTAGAAAATATCAGGAAAAAAAATGGATAGAAAAAAAAAGCCACTGAGTTTACATAAACCACATTGCAATAGTCCAGAAATCAATAAATATGGTTGGAGTTAAGGGGGAAAAAGGTCTTTCAGTACAGGATGAAAAATTTAAATCCAACCTAAGCGAGCTGGAACTCAGCATAAGGAATCAGCATAAGGAATTTGTAACTAGTCAGCATTCACATTATCCTTCTACTTTCAACTTTTACTGTTTTAACTGATACAGAAGTAGAGAAAATGTATTTTTTTTTTCATTTTCATACTACAATTAATTCAAGAGACAAGGGGAGAGAAAAGGCGT
Organism: Grallaria varia; assembly: GCA_013396735.1. NCBI lineage: Eukaryota > Metazoa > Chordata > Aves > Passeriformes > Formicariidae > Grallaria > Grallaria varia. The sequence goes on from VWZG01006218.1 coordinate 767,901, forward strand.
ATGGCAGCAGTAACATTTTCAATTACCCTTATCCATCTATGCCAAGTTGAAAATAAAATCACTATTAGAATTGCTTGATATTATTTCTTCAGTGCCTTGTAAGAGACACCAACCTGCAAACTTGCTACTTTTCCAGACAAATCGTTTTACTTCAAGTACCTAAATTATTTCACATTTTATGCATAGAATATTGTCTCCCAAGGTAACCTGTATATTGATACAGCACTGAATCAGGTTCCCTTCCATAAATAGTGCTTTGCTGAGCTGCTTGGATGCACCGGTGAACAACAGGGGATGTAAAAGCCTCCCGGGGTGTGTTTTCCATCTGTGGCTTGTTCTGGGAATCCTGTGTTCCTGGAGGAGAAAACCTGAAGCCCTTTCCTCCAGACTAACTCACCTCATCCCTTCAAGCTGCTTTTCTGGTTGTATTATTTCCTACCCTCTCACACATTTAGAAAGAAACCCTCACCCTTTTTGCTGCCAGGCTAATCAGTATCAACTTCACACGTGCTGAAACAGCCAGAACAGGGGGAAAAAGGGAGGTGGTGAAGCATAAAACATACTTATGACAAATTACATGGGTTTTTATTGACTGAGTTCTCTTTGCTTCAGAGGAAAAGGATTTCAGGCTTTCACGACTCAGTAAAAAGTATTGGGTTTATAATGATAGAAAAAGATACTGTTTAATTTATTAAAGCACACTGACATCCTTCCAGGCACAGACTCCTCTCCCACCCGATGTCTTGGGCGAACTGGGAGACAGAACAAGTGGAAACTCCATGCAGGGAATTCAGGGTTTCCTTTATTAGTCAAGGGAAACTTTGTGAGTGACTTGGGAAGCCCCGCATTCACTGGGACTGAAGTTTAATACCCATTCCCTTCCTGTAACAGGAATCTCAGCTTTCAATTTGTGTCATTTTAATGCAGAATTCTTTAATAAATAACAAATGGGTGAAACAAATTCATGACAAAACCAATTTTTTTTTTTGTTTTGTTGGTTTGGGGTTTTTTTGGTTGGTTGCTAAGTTTTTTAATTCATCTGCTGATTTCTGTTCTGAGACATACACCCTTCCTCTTGTTCAGATTATCTGAATTAAACTTCAGGAACCAGGAGGAAAAGGAACCTTTTTAATACAGCCCCACCTCAATGCATTTCCCATTCAGGGACCACAACTCCTCCTCTGAGAACTTCCCTCTCTCCTCTCACAAAGAGGTTACCTGAGAAGGGGCAGGATTTTTTGAATTTCTAACATTACAGTTCAGCAGACATCACCATTTTCAATGCAGCCATTAGGAAATACAAAAGCATAAAATACAAAAAAAACCCAAACCCATGTTCACAATCCCATTTCAACAATATGGTCAGCCAAGTAATTACAGCAATGCAGTGAATTTGACAAACCTTCCATACTTATTTGCCTCACCCTTCCTTCCAAAAAGAGCCAGGAAAAAAGGTCTTCAAGGCACTCTGCACATCATTAAGTTAGACAGATACAATTTCAAATCAAATGTACATTTTGGACAAATCACTAGCACGAATCCCATCTTACTGAAAGCCATCATTTATGCCCATTTATCTCAGACACAGAAGTCACAGACTGAGAAACAGGGCTCTGTGGGTACAGGACAGACCCTCAGCCAGCACAGACCCCAACAAAATGCTGCTAAAAATTTTACACTGTTCATTTAACATCGATTTAACCACAGGATTCCACATTTGAAATGGGTGGGTGTTCATAGTGCCATCACTTAAAGCTTATGGACTGCTACAATGGCAGATCCATCCCTGTCTGGGACATTGCCATGTTTATCAGACTAAAACAGACCATAGACATGAAGAATTTGTCCCTTCTCAGGATTAATTACGACATGCCAGTCATTACACTGTGACAGACATTTGTGCCACAGGACAGTTTCCAAGTGATTACTTTTTGGATGCATATCCAAAGCTATGTAGATAACCTCACTTGGCGAAATACCTTTATAAGATCACGCTGGAAAGCAACGTGGGACTTAGGATCAGAAAGTTATAAAAGTGAATTAACCCCAATGAGTGAACTATCGTTTAAGTTGAACTTCTAATTCGGAAAGAACCAAAGGATTAGCAAACACAAAGGCACTTCAGCCTCTTTTTCCTCCTGCGATAACATTTTTAACTTTGGGGGGGGATTCCATTATGAGAGCACAAAGGACGTGCTGCTCTTACAAAGCAGAGGCCCTTTTTTTAATGGCACTTTGGGCCCCGTGGCCTTTTGCACCTGCCTGGATTGACTATAAGAGCTCACTGTCAACTGGCAGCATCTTCAACGTCAGCGGCCGCGAGACTGATGGGCGCTGTAGGAACGACTCTTCCCGCACTATTAACTGCCCGTGGCCTCTCCCGGGTTGGGCAGAGACATCGTTTTACAAGCAGTAAAACAGCATTTGTTCCTTTTTTTCCCCACTGGAAGTAAGCAACATTTGGAGGTGACACTAAAGGGACTCTCAGAGTCTACAGTACTGGAACTTGTGACTGACAGGTCCATCTTTGATTTATTTATTACAAATGAAAGTGGAAAAATTGGAGCAATTTTAGTGAATGCTTTTCTACTGATCTCCAGTTTGAGCTAACTAGAATGGCAATGTGGACAAGTGAAGATGAGCTCTGCTAACAGAACAAAGTTATTATCCATCAGTTTTAAGCACTAACTAGAAACATGACCTAAACCAGAGCCCATCCTGAGAACCCTTGGTGGAAGTAGTTTAACCAGAAGTACAGAATAGAATCAAAAATATCCCAAGTTGTACGGGACACACATAAGGATCATCAACTCCAAGACCCTTCTTGGACTTACTGAAACAAACTCATGACTTAGAGCATCATCCAAGATGTTTCCTGAACTCTTCCAGACTTGGTGCTCTGCTGCATCAGCAACAAAATGACAAGGGAAAAAAGGAGGAATTTTTCTTTTTTTTTTTTTTTTTTTAATAAATAAAGCAGAAATCCTCCCATCACTCTTGTCTGTTCCTTAATATATGGTAGGGCTGGAGACACAGGAAAATCAGCTCAGTACATCTCCACTGCTTCTGTTAAATTAAATACAACACATGCCAACAACCCAACATCTATCCTCATGTCTGCACCGAGGCATCCCATAAAAGTGTCACATTTAGGGACAACAACGGCCAGCTATAAAGGCTGTACCAGTTTTATTTGATACCATTTGTATTTGTTGGTCCAATAAAAACGTGTGTCAGTACACCCACCCAGCCAAGACCTCTGTAGTTATTTGTCAGGAGCTCAGGGTTAAGATCTGCCCTCGCCTAACCCAGGAACAGCTGTCCTGGATTTCTTCCTGATGCTTTTTCACACCCTGCAGGTTCTGAAAAGCCAGCCTGAGTAGGTACATGGGATAACTGTACCTTGGAGCCATAACATCCCCTTCTGTTAGTCTGTTAATCCAAACACAGGTCATATCTTACAGTTACATTTCCGTCCTCTTTGTTGTGCTGACAGACAATACAGACCTTCACCTGCGACTCACAGCTCTGACAAGCAGCCTACAAAACTGAAAGAGCTCTTCATTTTTTCCACTTCTGCTGTTATCAATATGGTTTGCTGTTGTGAAACAGATAAACTGCACATTCTGTTCCCAAACAAAACAAGAGACACCAGGAACAAAAGCTGAATGATCTTTGGGGCAAAAGTATCAATCTATTCCCAAAATTAAGGGAAGATTCAAACGCTGAGAATCTCTAAATACTTTAATCAGCCACAGAAGCCCCATTGGTACTATTTTCTACTTCAAAAATAACCAAGACAAAACCAAACACCTCACCAAAAAATCCCCACACAAACCAACAACAACTAGGCATTAACCTAGGCAGTATAAAAGGAAAGTACAGATTCTTCAGTGGTGGATTTTCAGGCAATGCTTGAACAGAAATGCCAATGTGGCTCAAAACTGCCCTTACAGACCATCCTCTCCCCCTGCCTTGCAAGTGGGGAGTCTGGTCAGTAAGTAAACTAAAGGGATTATAAATCGTGATGAGTGGAAACAGTTGCACCAACTGAAATAAAGCAGAAAAGGCCAAGGTGTACAAATATTTACTAAACAAGCAAAGAGCAGCACCTTGCAGAGACAGAGGCAAATGCTTCTGCTTTTGCATTCTAAGTGCTTTGCATATGGACGTAGCTCAGGACCCAACCCCATCCAACTGCACCTGAACTGTGAAAAACACCCCCAGAACCCCACAAGGGACTCTGGAATTGGGATCTCTGCATACAAAATGCAATTTCCTTTTCATTTCCATACCATGTATTTACAGTGGCAGGACACAGCTATTTGTTGCCTGGAAAATGATGGCACTGTCCCTTTTTAATTGCTGCACTAGTGGGTGGCTGCTGGCAGGCCTTGTGTGTGCATGTGCTTGCCTGGGCACACACAGATATATATATATATAGATATAGATTATCTCCATGTATTTATGACTAGATGACCACATACACCCACACCCCTAAATGAAGTTGTAAAGGAAGACACAGAGCTACACTCACCTGAAGAAATTGCTGTCACAGCTTTCACAATAACCTCACTGATTATTCTTTAGAAAACTCTTCAGTGCCAGAACAGGATTTACTGGGAATTATTAATTTTTCTGCAAGGCAATTTATTGGCTTCAAACAAACAAGTCCCCCATTTTCCCCCCTTCCCTCACCACCCAAAAAACCCCCCCACAAAACCCCAAAAAACAACAAAAAAGCAAGAAGAATAAAAGCTCAAGTCTGTGTTAAATATATAATCTAAAAGTGATGTTACACAAACAGTAACTGGATTAAACATAAGAACATGTGCAGGTACATACCTTGATTGAAGTGTTCATTTAATATAATTTAAGTATCTGAAATATTCTGCTTACTTGATTAGAGTAGATTGTTTGCATTTTGATTTATTGCTTCAAGATCAGTATTCATTAAGTCACTTAATATAAAGGCACCCTTATAGCTGCTACCCTATTAAAGGTAATCATTTTTTCCCCATTCCTGTTTATAGCACAGTCACTGCTACAACAAAAGCAGCCTGGAGTCATCTATTAATCACAATCACAGTTTCCAAGTGTAAGTACCTCCCAGAACAATTCTTGATGGTTAGGGATTAGGTCATACAGAGTAATTACAAATTCTGTTTTGTCTCAAAAAATCAAATTACTTGTGTCATGTACTCTCCAGGACAGCTACCCTGGGTCACTGTGCAGGTGGAAGATTCACATTTAAAATCTTTGACCACAAGTTTCAAAATTTCTCTCCTAGTAGTGTTTTCATCCTGTCTTTTTGGCTTCTAAGTGAGGGTCTCTTATCACTCAAACCAATTGGCTGAAATCAATGCCATTTCTCTGTGACTTCAATACAGTTTTTTAGATTAGAATTGCAAACATAGCATTTTATCTTTCAGCACCATTGGCCAAAGACTAACGTGGTTCAAGGCTTCTAGCTGGTCTAATTTTACATCTCTTCTTTGCCCAGCATCAAAAAGGACACACTAATCCTGTGATAATGACATGTAATTAACCGAACCACTGGCCAAAAGAGATTATAATACTAAGCAAGTTATAGTATGTGCTCATCCCTTTAGTTACATCCTCTCTGGAAGGTCAGTAAGAAAATCATCAAGAGATACAAAACACAAGATTTGACTGACACATACAAAGTTCAACACATACAAAGTTCAGCAAATTGCTGGGAGCTCCTGGGTTTGGGGCAGTTTATTCCATGTTACCAACACTGACTCCATCCAAACACAGGACACCATGCTGGAAAACTGGGCAGGAGACAGCTCAGCTTTTAGAGACGCTAAAGCAATTAGTAGCTGTTAATTCAGTGGCGCTGATGAGCAGTTTTTCTAGTATTAGTCAACACAAAGGTTAAGAGTGCTCACCTTCTGGCGTACAGAGCCAAGCTGTAACTGACCTTCAAGCCATCTTAAAACATTTTTTTTTTCAAGTTATGCAATTTAGTCACTGCCAAAAGAGGCCTTGGTATATTCCATAATCACACCAACAAATCAGAAATGCAAAAATAATCAATGCCATTTCTCAAACCCCAATCATAAAAGCATTCCCTGAAAAACCCAGTATTATCTCCTTATACAAAGCATTTTTTCCATGTACTGGGTAATGCTATTTAATATGCTGATACCTCTACGAAATAAAAAAAAAAACAACCTAAGTTTTGATATACTTCTTCACCAGTACAAAGCAACACTGGCAATACAATTCTGGCCATTCTGAGAAGCAGCACTTCCACTCAGACTGCCCCGTGCTGTATGCCACGACATCACACATCCTATCACAGCTCCTCTGCTCCTGAAAACAAAACAACTTCTCATAAAACTCTTGCTGGTGTCCATTTATATATCCAACTTTATACGTTGTTACACTTATTTCTCCTCTTTCTGGGGTTTCTATCGAGAATCATTACAATTAATGGAAAAAGTTCCATGGCCTCCAAGGGATTTCATCTCTTCATCTTTCCCTTCTGTCAAGAAATGCTGATGTTTAAAGGAATCATGTTCCTTGTTCTGTGTAGCTTCATTAAAACTACTGTGGCAGAAGTACTTCAAAAGGCACAAGGTTTTTAAAGCTCGGAAGAGGCTTGAAAAAAGTTTTCCTGATAATATATTAAAACAGGCATTTTTAGTATAATAATGGTTCAGCAAGGTACTGATAAGGTAGAGAAGATAAAAAGGAAATGTGGACAGAAAAATATCAGCCAAGGCATCTCAGGAGGCCAAGGGAAGCCTCAGTTCCCATTCTGCACTTTAAGAGTACCTGAGTAGACAATGCACTGTTAAATTAACAGCTCATTTCATGTAGCCAAAAATTACAATTGAAACAGAAATAAATCTTCAGTCTTAGCCTACTGCAAGAAGACAAATCACAGGTAAAGTCACTTGCAAATAAGTCACCTTATAGTTCACTTTTGAACCTTGACTCAAACTGGGCCAGGGGCAGGGGAAAGAAAATATATTAAAAATCAAAAAGATTCCTGTCCTGTCCTTTAGGAGCACTGCTTGTTCCCTGAGCCAAACAGGCTTTGCCTGATCCAAGGACCATCAATAACCACCTGGACCTCACTCATATCACCCAAATGCTTTCAAAGAAGCTGCTGAAAACACACACACATGCATTATTTCTCTCTCTCCTACTTGATATTTCCCCAGAATAACACCAAGCATGAAGGCTGTTCCATCCCAGGAGGGCTGTCACCCAAGAACAGCAGGCTGAGACCCTCACTCACAGTTGGAGCCATTATTCAAAGGAAACAAGACATTTCTTTTATAACCCGGCATAAGCACCAATTCTTCATCAAGCCATTTTTCACATCTCAACTCTAATTCCACAAATAAGCCTTTTAAATCCACCAAGTGCCCTCCTGGCCTGTCCCAAAGCCTCCCCTGGGCAGTGCTGGGAACAATCCACAGGGCAGCTCCAGTTCCTGAATAAATGAAAAAAAAGTGTGCGTGCCCTTTTTCTTATTGTTTCAAATTATTCTCCTGTCCATGCAAAATGGACAATTCTTTAATAAAGAAGAGAAAGAGCAGCTTTATTAGCCCAGGATACGGAACCCAGTGCTGGGCACTGAGAACATGAACGACATAATTTCCAATCTCAAATCTAGCACAAACAGAACAACAGATTTCCTGTACATTTTTTGGAGGGGTAGTTGCTTGTTCACGGTGCAAGCTTTGAATTTCAGCACATCCTTCAGAACATGTTGCAGCTCTGCCCTATTTTCCTTAAGCTTTGAATTCCCACAGTTACGGACAGAAGAGGAGAAGTCTTTCCCTTGTGATCCCATGTGGACTTCATTTCCACGTTCAGTATTTAGCTGTTCCTTTTATCCATCTCTTTCTTCAAGATGAGTCCCACACGTTACATTTGACCACCACTTGGGAATTAAAGCCATCAGAGCACGGGATAAAGCACAACACAATTAGGGGGCTACAGTCCATCTGTGTCAAATTCAAGAAGCAACTGAGACCTCTATTCTTCTTTGAACACAAAAAACATCAGTGCCATAAGTGTAATGAAAACAGCTCAGGTTTGTTCCAGTAAATCTGTATTTCAAGCTTTTATACAACCTTCTCAGCCATTTATCTAGACTAGAAAGTTTCTCCTTCTCCTTGCTGCATCAATCAGAACAGTTTCAGAGCAAGCACCAAACAAGGCTCTGGATATGAAATATTATCCCAACAGTTTCAACTAGGGATTGCAGCAAACTCCTGTTTCTTCTCAGATACCCACCAGGCACTGAGCAACAATTCCTACTGCTGTTATTGGCATTGTCTCAGCAACCTGGGGAGGCCAGAACTTCATTTCCCAGCCCAGCACCCATAAAGACAAGTCAGCTATTTCTGCCATCAGTCCTCTTCTCAGCTTCCAGCATTTCTTAAAAACTCAGTTGTCTCCATTTCAGTATCTGAAGACCTCAAAATTCCTGTCCTTGAAAAAAAAAAGGCACCTCTTTAAATTATGTGGTGTTAAACAGCTTTGAAAATTCTATATATGGCTATTTTATATAACTATTGGGAAATAGGTTCTTGTTGGTTAATCAGGACTGTGCAGTGTATTAAAAGAAAAACAGAACTTTGAAGCTTATTAGAAACCTAACATTGTTTCTGTCATCTAGATTTTGTTTACAGACCTTAGAGAATCCAGAGGAACATAAAAGCATCCTCAGCATTTCACCACTACTCACAAAAAGCACATGTGCATCCCCTGCCCAGCCCAGCAGGCAAGGCCAAATGCACAGCTCCAATTTTAATATTTATAAATCCTTAACCATGCTCTTCATCCTATTAAGCTATATTTAAAATGAACCTCTGAATCAGCCGTTCCCATTAAATGTGTCCCTTTTACAGAGCCTCTGAATCCCAGAAAAAAAAAAAAAGGAAAAAAAAAGAAAAGCCCACTTCGAACTATCAGACAAACACGGAGTGTAGAAATAGCCTGCAAAAGTTATATTATGGAAATTATTTTGCTAAATGGTTAATACTTCATCCTTTTGGCAGTGGCTGTGTGTGGCTTGGGGCAGGTGACCACTTGCCTGTGCCCTCTCTATTTTCTATTCTTGGACTGTGAGCACTTCAGGGTAGGAAGGAGACTCAGATTCTTAAAGCCTTTATCAGAAAGCCTGCACCTGGAAGATTTTGAACACTATTTAGAAAGAGAATTCAAAAGTATCTATGACTTACAATGAAAAAAAAAACACAACAAAACACCAAACAAACAAAGAACAGACCCCCAAATTAGGTCCAGCAGTTTAGTGTCAGGACACTCGTTACATCACTTAATATCAGCATGCTCTTCTTTCCACCTCCAACAGGAAAAACAGCTCAACAGCTCCTCCTTCACACAGCAGCAAAGCTGGGAGGCCCAGCTCATTAAAGGCCATCAAGAGCCCAAGAGTTCCAAGTTGTAGAAACCTCATGAAATGCCAATGAAGCCCCCAAGAGATGTGCCAGCAGAAATGAGGATTGTGCTCCACTTGGGCACTCCAGGAGGCTTCTCTGCTGGGCTACATTAAAAATGACAAATCAAAAAGTGGCCTAAATTCAACAATGGCCATGAGGAATCAACAACCCCCGAATTAGTCTCTAACCCAACCTGCCCAAAACTCCCTCCGTCGATGAGCCCAAGCATTGCTGGCAAAGGAACAGAGACTCAGCAAAGGTCTGAGGCCACAAGGCAGGGGAATTGTCACTGGAAGGGACGTGAAGAAAAGAAACCCCTTGCACGGCAGGTCTGGGGAAAAAAGAAAGAACAAAGATTTGGAAAAGACTTGGTGATATCCACCTCTGCATGTACAGAGGCTAATTGGCAAGGGTGTGCACTCCCCACTGACATCTCCATGCAATCTTTATCCTTTCTAAATCAAGACAAGGATTTTCTCAATTTTTTTTTTTTTTTTTTAATTTCCTGTCACAAATTTTGTTATTCTCTGAGCAGGACCAGAGCTCTGAGAGGAGCCCCCTCAACTCCCACAGCCAGGATTAATTTAATATGGCAACAGAGAGGAGTTTTGGAGAGCGAGGCACAAACATTTGCCTCAAATATATCGGGATTGGCAACATGCACATGGAAATGCTGAGGATTCAGATGCTTTTTTTCTGCCTTTCTCTCTTGCAGAGTTCTAGACATGAGTTTTCTCTTGTTTCTCTCTTTGTCAAGACACCAAATGATGACCCTGCACAGCTTGTCCTAAAATCTGGATTTGACAAATCATTTGTGTATTTTAATTCCGGCAGGCAACTTTTCATTTCATTTATTTTGGCATTTTTTGTTAGCTAATTCAGCTGAATAAGCTGCCTGTAGTTTTAGAGGGTGCTGCTCAGCAACAGCCACTCCGTGTTTGCAGCTCCTCGCTACATTTAGATGTCCACTCACGCATGCCTACAGACATAAAAGTTTCATAAATTAATACATTCTCAAGGTGACTTCCTTTAAACAGCTCAATTCAAAGATAACAATTTTTGCCTTCTGGCACTTATTCTAGGAAAATATTCCTTTTGCATGAGTAAGTCTGAGCAAAAGGCAAAAAAAAGATGCCCCGACTGCTTTAACAAAAAAAAGAGTGGGGGGATAAAAGGTAAGGAAGTTCCATATTTTCTAAATTCCTCCATGGACACTGTCAGGGGAAGTTTGGTCTGTAACTTTAACCAGACAAAACCCTAAGGTCAGCCTTGGGCCCGGCTCAGCAAAGCCCCAAGTCACTCAGGCAGAGGCAGAGAATGCCTCGGGTTATCTTTGTTCGCTTCCTTGATCTGGGTGTTGGTGTTTGAACGGAGACACAGACATGCATAAACTTGGGAAGCAAACACAGTTCTGCAGCCAGGCAGGGACAATGTCATCTTGTCATGCAGAGAACAAAGCGGAGACAAGGCTCAGAAATGCAGCGAAAGCACAGCTTGACCTTCCTAAATGCCTGCAAATTCACAGGGAGAAAAATATAAACAGATTGCCAACATGCCCCAAGATAGGTTGGAAATAGGATGAAAGAGGACGTCATGTTGGGGCGCATTCTCTCTTTTGCACCTAAAGAGCCCAACATACAGAACACAATATCCATACAATGCCGTAACATTTAGGTTATGGAGCTAATGATAACAACATTTAGGTTATGGAGCTAATGATAAAAGCAGCAAAGCACAATTCAGCTGATGAGCTGGCATTGAAATTAACTCCTGGGCTTATGCACCTGCTGCAGAATTTGCCTTCCTAGTATTTCTGTTTGAATTAAGATGCTACAGAAGCTAAAAAAATCCCCAAAAAACAGCAACACAACTTGTTTTCTTAGGAGTGAACTCGTTCTCAACCTTTCTGAACATTGCTTGGAGAGTACACTGGTGCTCCTGGTGCATCTCGGGCTGCCGCCTTGTCCTGTCAGGGGGTGTTTCTCACATTCACTAAGTGACATGCAGGTTCTTTTGAAAACATCCTCAAGCATGAATGAGACTGCAAGAACTTCAAGCTTTTGAGGACAACTCAGAACTATTGCACCAAGATAGATGGGAAGGGAAGAAAACACAGCAGCATCTACATTATACACACACAGACACTCTTATTGCATATATAAATGTGCACATTTATATTTATTGCATATATGTTGCAAGGTACATTAGCATTCGTTCCATGATAAAACGTGTGTTGGTGACACGTAATTGCCACACAAGTACAAAATTAGAGAGAGGCTGGGAATTATTAAACATAACATTCATGCTAAGTATTGGTTTCTCGTTTTGTACCATGTAAGTCACTGGAAACCATTATCTCTAAGGAAATGATGCCACAGAAAAGTGTAGGAAAACTGTGCAGATGCTACATGTAGAAAGAAGGAAAATTGGTATTTAAATTGTAAGACAATGTTGTTACATGTGAGAAGCACATTTTACAGATCTCTCCAAATCCAACAATGGTTTTCCCTTTATGGTGTCACCCATTTGGTTAACACAGATTTGAGTCCCCCCCCCCACTACTGGAAACCAGCTCCCCTCCAGACAAAACACTGGTGGAACACCTTATGGTACATAAATATCGGGAAGATACAATTTTTTCCAGCACTTCCCTCCCAGTTTCACTGTAGGCAGTGCCAGAGCAAATTTATCTCTTCTCATTTACTCAGGTTTAATTTTTCCTATTTAAAAGGCAAGGGAAACAAACATCTGCAAAGTATATATCTAAACTAGAATCTTTTGCATCTATTGTTGGCATCATTCCTGCATTAAACATACATTCATGTTCTATACACAGTTCTTCCTGTCTGAATTAAACTTTTCTTCTGAAGTCCTCCTGATCACTGTGTGCCTCAAAAAGAGAGCATCAGAGAAACTAAAGAAAATTCACCTTAACAGGAGAGATTAATCCACTAGAAATAATTAGATCACCTTTTATGCTTAGTATATGTAGTCCTTTAACAACTATTCAGAGAATAAGACTTACGGTTATCAGAGTACTACGATAATCATGCCATGAAATTAATTGCTAAGAAATAAATATACGGCCATAACTCATTTTTACATCCAGTTTATGGCTTTTTTATTTTATTCCTTTTTCCCCAAGAAATCAGTGTACTCACAGATCCTCATGAGAGTCAGATTTTCCTGAGAGTTCAGATTTCACTTTGGCACCCAAACAGGAGCCAGACTTTGCAAAGAGCTCGATGCCTTCGGAACAGGAACTGTGAGGAGCTGAGCTATTTTCAAACTCCAGCAGCTGCTGTGTAGGCTGGGAATATGAAATTCTGCTCCCGAGCGCTTTAAAAACCTGGCCTTACCTAACTAACAGCATAATAAGCAAGAATCCTCCTAAATGTAGCAAGTTACAGTTTCCCCTGTGATGTCCTTTGTCCTACAGCAAACTGGCTCTTTGAGAGCCTTGCAAGAACTTTGCATTACCATTATTGCCACCAGCACCTCCTGCCTCCTGGTACAGCTCTGACCTCTCCAGTGCACCCCCCTTCGGGGCAAAAAGGTTATTTTTCTCTTCCTGATTTCACAGTCAAGTTGCCTCATTACTGGTACTATTAGAATTTTAAACTGAAATCATGTTTAGCATTTGACTCTGGAGATTCTGAGTGTCACAGCAGTGTCACCCCACCGGTCACTGTCCCTCTCCAGGTACCATCTTAACGGGCTGTAAAAAGCAGACACTTCACTCTGAATATCCTCAATCAGTGGACTGCACCCTCATTCTCTCCCTCTCTCAAATTATGTCATTTTAAAGTGTTAAACAAATAAACGCTAATTATTATTAATAGTTATTAAAACAATATTACTTCTCTGAAAAGTCATAACCACAGACAAAACCAAACCAGCCCAGGAATGGGGCTGATCGGTGCCTTTGCAGACACTCAGGTGGCAGCAGCTCGTTGTCCACACCGAGTACAGTGCACAGGCACCACCTGCCTGAAATGCTTCACTTACAGGATTTCTTTACAATACGCCTTGTCATTCACACTAAAAAAAAACCTTCATCCCATCTCCACTTTGGCTACAGAATCAACTCAAGTGTTTGTTTTGTTGGTTTTTTTTTCCCCTCAAAACTTGCTTTCCTTTCAGATACTTTTAGGCAAAATGCTTTGGTTTTGAAGCATCTTTTTAAATGAAGAATTACATGACCACAAATGATTGCAGAAACCTTTTGATTCTTCAATAATTTAATCAAGCCCACATTTCTGTAAAGGTTTTCATGATTTTTTTGGTCTTTTTTTGAGATGAAAGAGATAAAGAGCATGGCTTATGCAAAACCCTCCACCAATTTATCAGGTCTGCAAAAGGCCTTGACGATTTTGTAATGACTGAAAAAAGGGTGTCCATATGTGTAAGCCATCAAGAGGAGAGACAATCCTGATTCCTGCCAATAGGAGATGAAATATTTAAATTAAAAAAATGTTGAGAAAGATCTGTAGAGACATGTAATCAGTGCTTTAGTTTTTTGAAGTTATAGTCACAAGAAATTCAGAGGAGGTTTCCAGTTTAAATCCTAAATGTTCTACCTGGATTGCACTGGCACAACCAATCTTAAGTTCAGGCAATAAACTTTGGTTTATGCAACCGCCCTGTGACAAAATATTTGGAAGAGTTAAGATTTTCTTGTTTTAAAACATGAAAAGTCCCTAAACAAATTATATTAGCAAAATTATCACCACCACTAGACAACTACATTCCTCGTGGTAATTTTAAATATATTTTAAATTTAATTCCGGTTGTCACATAAACAATTATGCGCATTTTGTAATCAGGCATCTCTAATCGACTTTGGATCCCAAATTACATTTGTCTGGGAAGTTTCAAGCCTTCGCCTGCAGAGTCATGAGCCAGACCCTTCGCAGGGATGTGCCAACATGCTCGGTGCCGTGCAATTGCTGCCACACGGAATAACCACCAGCCTTTCAATCTGCATCACGGGAACTGTAGGAAAAGCATTTTGGAAGCATTCCTACTCCAAAAGCCACTGGGAAACTCCAACTCCCACCAACCTCCGGACTATGAAGTTGAGCCTTTGAGCCCCTCTGCCCTGGGTCAGGCTCTGGGCAGGGCAGGGGTCACTTGTGCCCTTCTACAAACATTCCCTGTCCCCACCTCATCCCAGCTTCTTCTCCCCTGCCTCCTCCCCATCAGCCCACCCCTCTCAACCACTCTGAAGTTCATTTGAAGTCATCAGTGGCATTTGTTAATTTGCCACTCCCTGTCCGTCCGTCCCCTCCCCTTTTCCCTTGACACTTAGCTGGGATGCATAACCTGAATTTGAACACCGAATTACAGGAGCACTGTGGAAGCCACACACTCTAAAAATGCAGACTTTCTCTTTTCTTTGAGGTAAAATTAAGCTAATCTGCTCTGACAGAAGAGGGCTCTTTGCACCCAGCTAGTGAGTCTCCCAGATACGAAGCAGTAACCCAAATGTCAATTACTTTCCCAACAGCAGACAAATTGCTGGCACACTAATGCAATTTAAGGCCAATAATTAGATAACAGGACTACAGAGTGTACCAGGTGACAGCATTTCTGCGATAATACAATCTAGTGTCCTACTTCTTAAATATTAACATCATTCCATCTCAGTCAATCCGTTTATGGTAATTTTAAAAGGGCAAAGCAAATTCTTTTTATTGCTAATAATATTGTGCTTCTCCGGCATTAGCTTTGAAGGTTAGCAATTTGCAGGGTCAAACCTTAATTCTATTATTTCCCTTTTATTTACTTTTCTTTTTTCATCTCTCCTCTTTGAAGTCTTTTCCTATTATAGAGATTTTAAGGCACTTGATTAAAAAAATGAAACCCTTGAAAAGGGAGCTCCCTGTGCTCGGTATGAAGGAGCCACTTCCATCACAACACACATAATTCTGTTTATTACACTCATGTAGAAATTCCCAAACTCTTCCTACATTCACATTCTATTAGAATCTCATTCTACTCCAAGTGAGTTGGCTAACAGTATGTTAGGCAGTCCAAGATGTCACGTAACATGTCCAAGATTATTCAAAATAAGCCCAGTCAAGTGGCTCTCCATAATTATTCCAGGAAGAAGAAACCTCAGTGCCTGAGTCACCAGTGCCCAGATCACTAAATCCCTGTTTGCATCCCAAATTTATATTGGCATTTACTACCCCCCCCCTTTCCCCCCCCCCAACAGTCAGCTGGAGGACATTTGTTTTCAACCAAGTCCACAATTCTTGGTGCCAGACTTCTTTTCATCCACAAAACTAATGCCCCCTGACAGACTGAAATATTTCCCCCCCAATCAGAAAGGTCAACTCTTGGACAAGACAGAAATTTACCCAAACTAACATTTACCTTCTCAACTAACACCTGCACAAGAATGCAAATTTTTACTCTGGTTTCTTGAGTTTAAATGAAAAGACGACAAAGTTAATCATAATCCAGACTGTGAGATACTCTATTTCAAAAACATCCTTTTCCCCATCTTAAATGAAATAAAAGCTTTAAGGGCTTTATTAACAACCAGCAAAACAAACTGACTTCCAGAAACATTTGTGCCAGTCTCCCAAAGCCATCCATGCATCCTTCAGTGAAAAAACAAGCCTTGTGAAATTCAGTTTAACACGTTCTGAAGTGTTTGCTAACAGGTTGCAACCAATCATACAGGTTTTGGTCCTTGAGTCCCCAGCCTTTCCATTTGGGAAATGCTCAGCTGGAATCCCGTGCCACACTGGTTTGCTCTGTGCTGTGGTGGGGTGGGGAAAGGAAAATGAAAATATAAATACAGTCAAACCCTGAGTTCCTTCTGTCCCAGCACTGTGGGTTCTGGTGCATGAAGCCCCCGAGGAGTCCCACTCTATTATGTGGTACCTCGTAAAACAGACTCTTCTCACTTTTTGTCATATGCCAACACTGCTTTTGTTTTTAATATGACCTATTGGCTACACTGGAGCAGATAACACAAAAATTAACATCTGCACTGTTGTTTGTTACCCTGCTGGTAACGATTGCAGTAAATAAGGCACTGCCTGGACTTTCTCTGTTCATCTCAAACTGATGCCAAATGCTGATCACAAATCCATCACTGCCTGATCATGCCATACTCGTGAATCCTCTGTTATTCCATGACCATTTTGCCTACATTGGGAAGCAGATCTGTGGATATCTGAACAATTGATCCTGACATTACTCCTGTATTTCTTTCCCACAGGAGAATTCTTGTTCATTTTGACTGGCAATGGATGTGCATTTGTGAAACCAGCAACTCAAAGGCACGTCCCATTCTGTGGATTTAGGTATCTCTGACCAAGAGGCAATAACAGCCACAACCACCAAAGCCTTAAAAACCCCCAGTGGATTATCTTAGAGCCCTGTGACAAAGTCACGATTTCCCACTGAAATCAAGTCTTTGGGGAATAACAAAGACCAAAACACGTACAAAGGAGCTCACCCTGTAACAGGTAAAAAAAACCCACCAAAAATCTAAACTTTTTTTATTACTTTAAATACAATTAGAACTCACATTTGCCTTAAAATGAGATTAAAACTCCTGTCTTCAACACAGGTGGCAAACCAGAAGAAATCCTGGAGATAAACACTTGGCTCCCTGGGGCTCCTGAACCTCCTGAGCTGGACCTGACCACCACACAGTGCAGCAGGAAACTTCAGAGCCCACAAAACATGCAACACCGAAGTCAGTCAACAAACATATCCCCAACTGCACTGGGCCTGATGGGATTCATCCTGAAGGAGCCCGTGGATGTCACAGCAGGAGCCCTCCCCATCACCTACCACAGATCCTGGAATCTGAGAAGGTCCCTGCTCCTGGGAGCTGGACAACATCACTCCAGACTAAAAGAGGGTACAAGGAAAGCCCTGGGGAACTACAGACCTTTGGACCTGGAAAATCCCAAGGGTGATATTGAGAGGCATTTGAGTCACTCCTCTCAGGACCTCAGCTGGGGGCTCTGCCCACCCCGCTCTGGCTCTCAGCACTTGGCAGGGATGGCTCAGGTCCCCTCCCAGGGCACTACAACATTCCAGGGATGCTGAGTGGAAGCCTCTCCCATCACAGTCACAACGTTCAAAAATAGGTGAGACATTGGGGAAGGCAGCAAAAATAAAGAGCCTGTAAAAATAAGTTACAGAAGAGACTAAGAAACAGGCACTGTTATGCAGAGAATACTTAGAGTAGATACACATTTATAGCCCAGGCTTAGATAATTTTAAATCTACTGCTTTTAGTAGTGAAGTGACAAAAAAGAAAAAAGAAGGGGAAGGGACAGGAGGAAGGAATGAAAAGGTACCAGGACAGCAATTAGAAAAGGGATAACTTACTGTAAGGCATAACAATGTGCTAATAATACATGGTGTAATTTAAGCATTTATATAATTCCTTTAAATAGCAATCCCCAAATATCTACAGGAAGAAATGAAGCAATCAATAACATTCCCTTACATATCTTTCCAATAAGTGAACCCAATGGACACCCTTTCCATGAGCCTTCTCAGTTCCACATGTATTAAGAATGATAAATCATTATTCATTCCTCTAAGCACAAGGACTTCCTTATTTCTTACGGATAGGAAAAAAAAAAAACACACCTCTTTTGAACAACGAAAAAGTCTATCTTTATTCTTCTTCCTACCCCTTTTCACACAACCCCTACTCTGTGGCCCAGGATAATGAGAATTGAATATAAATGAAATAAAGGGACTTCCATCTACCTCTATAAAGAATTTTCTTTTTCTTTTTAAATCCAACATCTCATTTCAGAAAGCCAATAGCTTCAGGACTTGGATGCTTTTAACAGTGTGTGTCTGGTTCTGCAATGGTAGCCTAAGAAAATCCTGCTTCATAAAATTAAACAGTCCTAGGTTACATTGTTTTCAGTATTTGTCCTACCCCATAATCTCTTTGTTTCAACTGTTTCATAACTCTTTCTCATTAAATACTCCTGTTTTCTGTCTCTAAAATGTAACATTTTATTCATTCTATATTTCTAAAAGCATAAACCACTGTAGCCTATTTCTAGAGGTCTTAGCAGCTCTACATACTATAAATACTCTTAACTCCTCCCTAACTATTCCCTGCTGAAATAAAGTCTCTTTGGAAATAATAAAATAACAAGAGCCTTCATAGAGAGGAGTTACATCAAAGATTTCAACTATGCTTACATTTGTGCACGTATTCTCTCATTTCAGTCTTTCCCATAAGATAATTAAGACAATCTTGCCAAAGCCCATTCTGAATGGCCCAGAACACAGCCAAGAGAACAAATAAATGAACTAGAACACTACTTGTTGTCCTAAAACAAAGGCAAATAAAGTCAAATCTGATGTATCTCACTGGGTGTTTCAGTTCCTCTGACATCACAATTGGGATTTACATCATCTGTACTCAAACAAAAAGGTTCAGTTGTTTCTGCTGCAATATTCATTAGTTCTGCACAGTATTTCTTCCCATGAACACAAAGTGCTCACTATTCCCATTTCTTTGTTCCCCATTCCCATTTCCCTTGTACTTCACGGGATCACAGAATGGTTGGGGTTGAAAGGGACCTCTAGAGAGCCCAGTCCATCCTCCTGCTCTCAGGGCAGGCTCAGCCAGAGCTGCTCTAACCAAACCAGAAAAAACTCTGAGTGGAAGAGAAATCAAGAGACACAAGACCAGCATCTCCAGGGACACAAGACCAGCATCTCCAGGGACACAAGACCAGCATCTCCAGGGACACAAGACCAGCATCTCCAGGGACACAAGACCAGCATCTCCAGAGGAAACCCACAGAGGATGGCACCAATGGGGTTTGTGGGTGCACGACAAACATCTCCCCACACTGCAGCACTTCATTGTACAGCAGTGCTGTTGCTGGAGCTGGCAGGACATCCCGCAGCCATCTGAGGTGGGATTTAAACTGGAGCTGTCAGTGCCTCTTTGAGACAGCAAAAACCAAAAAGAAATAAAATAAAAAAGGTAGATAGTGAAGTAAAAATCAATGCAGCTCAGTAAGTGACCAGAGAAAGCAGCAGCAGCACGACTAACAGGCAAAATGGAAATACTTAGGAAGAACTCTTAATGAATTCCATCAGGTTGTCTGGAGAAGCCACACAGGCACATGTCAGCAGCAAAACACATCCCAAGGAAAAATGGCATAAGCAGCAGTTTGTCCAGCAGAATAGGGAACAACTTACTTGGCTTTCGGGAACGCAGAAGGACAGAAGGAAAGAACCAGAAGGGAAAGCGATGTCAGGATTCTGAAAATCTATGGCAGGGAAAAGAGGGAGAGACAATAACGGATGGGGTAAGAGATGATGATAAAATGGAGAGTACAGAGGAGAACAAGACAACGCAGTGGGAAAACAAAACAGGGATCAGGGTTTACAGATGAATCTGAGTCCAGAATTTATGGAATTACTGTCATAAAATGAAAAAGGGGATGGCACAAACAAATAAGGAGAAAAGCCAGCGACTTCAAACACAAAAGAAGGTAACAGCTGCTCTCCTGTTTCACAAAGTTGGATCATTTACCACATCCATATTTCAAATAGTAATTAAGTTGTACTGGAGCCAACAACAGCAGGGAGTCTTTATTAATGAATGCATAGATCAGATAAACAACTGTGCTGAAGATGAATTTTACTGGTAAACTTCAGCATTACCATTTCCTATAAGAAAAAAGATGCATAAACCAGTGTCTCTGAAGACTTGAAGGTATGAAAAGTAGGAATCCAGACACTATTTTCATCAGCAATCAAAAGTTTGACTGAATGATGCAAACGTACTACCAAGTCTTGTAATACTTCATGATAATAATTTAGCATTTCGTTAAAAAAAAAAAACCAAAACCACAAACCACTCACTGAAAAGCACCACTCCTCTGACCCAAACAAATCCAAAAAGATATAATTTTCTACACCAAGCTCTAGTAAATTGGAGCACTTTCCTGAGAATAATCAGAACATACTGGCTGCTGTTCAATATGCAAACAAGTCTAATTACTCTCCCTGGCTTGTACCAAAAACACTTGACTTCTCTCAGAGATCAGTTTTCCCCTTTCGTGATGGGCTCTGTACTGGGTTTACACGTTTTGCTGATCCACCACAAAGCTCCAAATAAATACAAGACGTGCACACGCAGACCTACCTTGCAGGAGATGGGCTGAGCAACCTTTCTTCTACAGAGTCTTCTCCACTTGAAACCACCCAGCAGGAGCCTTCCCACTGCTCAGTGTACGTGGGCACTCCCCATTTCACTGGGCAAGAGTTCCTCCCTATTTTTGGAATTAGGTTCTACTTTCCTGCTCAGAAAGCTGAATTTAGCTGGAGGCTGCTATTCCATTCCTTTATTAAGCATCCTTCAACACATCCAGAACATAAAAGTTTATTCATCATGAAGGAGGAGTCAGGATACCAAACTGTTCTTAGAGTTTCTCTCCAAGTTCTCCTGATACTGAGCACTGGCATTTAAATCACTCATAAAGCTCAAACAAAAGGTCATTTTTCAGCTTTATAGGCAGGAACGACTGACAGAAGGAAGGAGTAAAGGAGGGAAGGAAGAAAGGAAAGAGAAAAGGACTGACCTCATATTGCTTAGTCATTTAAGCTCAGTGCACAACCACCCAGAAGAGAAGCAAGAAGCACAACACAACAACACCCACTCCTCTAAACAAATGTGTTTCAAATTTTGGAGCTAATAAAAGAAAAGACAGACAAGTCACTCTGCAGATCAAAGTAGGAGCAAAATTGTGAAGCCCTACAACTTGGAGACACTGGAGAATCATAAGTTCAACTTCCCCACCCACTTTGGGGTGGACAGGGTACCGTAGGACAGAAACAAAAATTTCTACCTTGCCCTTAAGCTTGGCCTGAAAATAACCCAAAAACCCACACACAGTGTCACAGAACAGAACTGTCTGTACTTCTGTCGTTCCTGTTCTCTGTAGTTTTAAATATAAGACTTTTTTCCTGTAACGAAGCATTTCTCTGCATTGTTCTTTCCCAGTATCAAACTATTTAATTGCCAATTTCCTTTATGCTATCTGTGACAACCCTCAGTATAATCTGACCCCAGTCAAACCCCACTTGTTCCCAGCCTCATGCACCTTTCACCAAGATTATTAGCATGTATATTTTACCAAGTCCAGATCAGAGCCCCATGGCCAGCACAACACCTGGGCAATTCCAGCTGCCCAGAGGCAGCAGCACTTGGAATCCTCAGGCACAGAACTGTGACACTGCAACCAAGTGATGTGCCTGAGCAAACCAGGGATGCTGCAACTGGAGATTAGATGGCAATCTAAAATCCTCACCACCTCGCTAAGTGCTCATGACAAGATTGTGGAGAGTGCTGGATCTTTTCACCTTTCTGCAAAAACACCTGAATAGAACCGAAATAGTTTTATACCATCTGTACATTGAAATGAAATGGACATGAATTTGCATTTTCCCAGGTTACCTCTACTATTTACTACTTGTCCATATACTCTTAAAGCTGAGCACAACGCAAAAGTATTTTATTAAAAAGGTATTTTTATCCTTTCAGATTACCCAGTAACACCCCATAGTATCAAACTCTTGGTACCAACCATCATACCAAAATGGCAGTTCCAGCACTCTTGGCACAAGTAGTTATAGCAAACCTCAGGAGAGAACTACGAGCTGGACTAATCCTTCCTTTGACATTGTGGAATAGGGGATTAGGAGTCTCTCCAATTGTTTTCTTACGAGACACAGCACTGGTCAGGTGGCAGTAGAAAGGGAAGCCTGGGCACCCACTGCAATCAGATGCAGCACTGCCAGAGCCATGTCCTATTTTCGGAATATACTGGTCCCCTGGATGCAGAGCTCTGACATTCCCTCTGTGTACACATTTTCAACATTCTGAAATTCTACAGGAAAAATCCCACCTAATGGACTCCGTGGCAGAGCTTTAGGAAACTGCCCCGTGAATAAGAGTGACAATGCCCAGAGCCATCGGTACTGGAATAGGTAGCTGTGTCCATTAACAAGGAAGTAAAGCCAGATAGGGATGTTTAATTTACTTTCCCTTACCTTTGGTATTCTTTGCATAATTCTTGTACAAATCCCTTCAATGCTCTCAGCATGTTTTGCATAGGCAAGGACATACTGGCACACAACACATTAATCTTCATGTACCTGTTCCCCGGGCAGTGCCAGTAGACACAACACCCCATAACGACAGAGGTTATAATTTCCCAGCTCCTCATTTGTATCAGGCAATGGAATAAGTCAAAAGTCCTGATGAAAAGAGTTTGTGTCATTACAAATTATACTGTAAAGATTTTTCTCCCTCCCAATAGCATTTTACCATCAAGGCTGAAAAATCTGGAATAATAATTTCTGCCATTCAAAATGCCCAGAGCCTGGACAGCAGTGTGGGGACACCTGACCTGGACTGGCAAAAAAATCAGGAATATCAGCATAGCCACTGTCAAATGACACCCACTACATGTTAATGGAAATTTTTAGCTCTCTATTTTTCTATTAGCTTTCACTGCATTACTTCCATACCATAAGGATGTGTCCACTGCGACTAAACTGCATAAAGGTTTTTAAAGAATACAATATTTATACGAATATTTATATAAATTACAGAAATAAAATTATTTCAAGTCTTAGTAACATTAAGCAAGAGATTCCACTGTAAATATCTAACACTAATAGAAAGTTCACCCTGGTATGTTTTAACATAAAATGTTTTGAAACAGGTTTTTAGATGGCTTCACTTACATCCTAAAGTAGAAAAAAGCCAAGTTATAAATCAGAACTTATTTTAACATCCTCTAACTGATTCAAATGTATCTCAAAAGAAGTTGTAAGACATGAATTTTGATGCTGAATGTTTTTCGAAGTGCAATTTCAGATGTCAGCATTTATACACAGTATAGGGCATTTATACATTAGCATATAACAGGGTTATAACTAGTCTTTGCTGATGTCACCTGAAGACCATCCGCACATTCCACTCTCACGCAAGGCTCCTTTCCAGTTATAAAACTTGGATATAAATCATAAATTAATTAATTCTTTTCTCTCAACTTTATCCCATATCACTGGCTGCAAAATAAACAGGCCTTTAAAACAAGATAGCATGTGCATTGTTAATGCTCTTTGCTCTGAGGACCAGCCACGTGTAAAATAGGTGTATGTTCCTGTAATTGGCTACAGTATTCTGCTATGTGGTTAAATGCATGATTTCCTCTAATAGAATGCCAGTGTGGTCTCCATCACCTTTTCTACTTCATAAAGATCAAATGAGCTGTGACCACAGGCTCCCCAACTTAATGGAAAGTTCACTCAGTGACTTCCGAGTTTAAATTGTCCCTTTCTCCCATGAATCAATAGATTTAAAACACATTAATGCATTTCTTCACCAAAAGGTTTAATCCCAAGCGACTGAAAAAAAAGTAGATCTAACTCAGATTTATCACTCTTGGAGCTCACCAACCTGCAGGTCCTTCATCTCTGCAATACAACAAGGAAGCTGAATGGATGGAGAGACACCAACTTGATGCAAATCCCACACCTGCTGCTACATCCAGGTCCCTTTGCACCAGCAGCTCCCCATGTCTGCTTTGTGAAATGTTGGAAGAAATCACTCCAAAGCCATGAAATTTCCTGAAACAGCCTTTTATTGCTCAAAACTGATTTGCTCCCAACATGTAAACAACTGTCTGAACAAGGAGTAAATCCACTTCCATGTGTATATACAGAAATAAGGAGGCAAACCACCTGTAAACAACTCTAGCAGCAAAGAATTTCTACATCTTTGCAGCCAAAGAATTATGTGCCCTTATATTAAACAAATGCAAAAATTCAGACCACCACCTCAATAAAGAAGATAGCATTAGTAACCTAATTTTTGTTGTTTACTGATTTTATTGTATTTTTATATGGCTACCTCAATCTAGAAAATGAGACTAAATAGGATCAAGAACCTGTGTACCTAAAGATTCCCACTATTTACCAAGCCTTGAAATATTTTGTATGGAGATCTAAGTGTTTTTAATTACTTCAGAAATATACACAACTTGATCACAGGCTGGGAACATCAGAACATAAATCTACGGGCTATGGCTGAGCCATGAAATTAAGGAAAAGGGTGTGTGGTGGGACTGACAGATGAACAGCGTGACTCCTCAGGCACCTCAAAAACATTTAAGCAGGAACTCCTGAGCACATGTAAATAAATTTTGCTAGGGGATAAATTAAGATTGGGAAGTTCAATTAGAGACCTTCCAAGAACAAAGCTAAAGGTTCTGTACACACAGAAGTTCTTGGCAATCAGCAGGTTTGTGTTCTGAGTAAGGGGGAGAACACTCTCAGGGCTCTTTATGGGGCAAGCTTAAACTTCAAGGAATTGTAGGCCCTCTTATAAAAGGGCATAATTTTATGAGAAATCGACTTTTTCCAAGCACAGAACCTAAAATGAGAGCTGAAAGCACCAGCCTTAATGCAAAATGGGAACCACAGAAAAATCAATGATTCCAATTTGTAAAGAAAGCACAAATCAAACAGCATTAATATGATATATAAGCACAATATAAACTATTTATACTGCACACATTAAGAATAAATTGCTTGAATAAATTCTGTTATTACAAAAAATACTGCAACCAACATGCTGACGTGTCAGGAAGGCAAAAAAAACATAACACTGACATTATTAGCACTATGTGCTGTTTCCTGGTGACTTCCCAGGATCACCCATTTTCACTTCAAGCAGCTGCTTAAATCCCTTGTTGGCATCACCAAATCCAGTTTTGTTTTACATTCTTTATATAACTCAGGCATGCTCTCTACTACTTACACTGTTACTATAACCCTCGCTTCACCTCAAACAAGAGAGCCAATGCTTTTGCATTCTGAATTTAAGGAGGTGTTGCTGGTTTCAGACTGGGAATGAAAATATTGTTGGGTGCCGAATTGTTCTCTCCTCTCAAGGCAAGGGAAAGAACATTTGAAGAAAAAATAAAACGAAGAATCCCTGACACTGCAGAACAGAAAGGGAACACGTTCCCACAAAAGCAGGTCAAACCCAGCTCCAGGAGGAGAGAACTGTTGTCCTGGGGGAGGAATCCAACCTGTTCCCAGCACTGCTTCCCACCCGGGGCTTTCACACGCCCCAAACCATCACCTGCACGAGCAGACAGAAATCCAAGCCCACGCGCCTTCTCTCAGCATCCCTTTACATTCAAGCCTGCACAAAAAATCCTAGGCATTATTCTGCATAAAATTCCATATTGATATAGAAAGATGTTTTTTTTTTTTTTGGTTCACTCACTATTCAATCCTGACATACCCACACTTCTCTGCTCTGTCCAACAGCTGAAAGAAATTAATTTAATAGCTTTGGAGATCATATATAGAATGAACTGTAACTGAGGGTGCTGCATAAACACCTACACCATGGAAATCATCATTGCAAATGTATCTTTCTCACAATCTCAAAATAGTAAATAGATGGCCATGAGTTTGCCAAAAGACTTTTTTTTCCCCCCCCAGGGACTGTTTCTTCCGACAGGATCCGAAGAGTGAGAACAACACGGAAAATAGAATGAAGAAGCTTGAGGAGCTGCTGTCCATGTATTTTTTTCACTAGAAGATGACCAGGAAATACATTTGTTTATGGTTGTTCTTAAGGAAAATATCCCTCAATTTTTGCCTTCCAAGATTTATCACAGCAGGGCTACATTCTTAATATGACACTACCTATATAAAAAACATTTCAGGTTATTAATTTTGCTTATCAAAATTGCTTCATCCACTCCAACAATTCATGTTTTATTTTGTGGAATCATTAAAAATGCAACACAAATTGCAAAGGAAACAATCCAGCTGCCACTGCACCAGTCAGCCTAGAGCTTTATACTGAATGTGAAGGAAGGAACTCAGATAAACAAATAATAAAACTGCCTCTCACTTGCAACAACATCACTTTTACTGCTTTTTCTACAACTTTCAGGTAGTGAAATGGCCTCGACAGCTCAGCTTCCCTAATAAAATACAGACACAGATCTGTCTGTGGATTTGTCAACCCTTTCAGGACAAGCAGACCTGCAGAAGACCTGAGGCCAGAAGGACAGCCCTCTGGAGGTCAACAAGCTCAAGCTGGACCTACTTCCAAAACAACAAGTCTTCCCATTGCCCTGCCCAGTTACACTTAGGCCCCCAATTTCTCTGGCACCACTGTGAAGGTATTCCAGGTATTCCTCCTCCTCTCTCCCCCATTTCCAATGAGTATTTCCCTGCTGTGCCCATCTGAGAAGACCCTCCCTCCTCCTGCCTTCTCTCTGATGTCTCCAGGGGTGTCTGCCAGCAGCACCCAACATGACCTGCTGGGACATGACACACTCCAGCCTCTGCTCAAACCCTTCTTTCCTCCGTTCAGAATGCCCCAAGGGTGTCCAAAAAGAGCAAAAATTAAGCCTTCCTTAAGTCCTACAAAATCATCATTATTTAAGTGCAAATGGCTGTAGAATGGGGGCATGTGGAGAGGAGCTGTCAGTGACCAGCACTATCAGGATCTCCCTAATAAAGAACAGGAGTAATCCTACAAAGAACCCCTGTGTGCTCCTGACTCAAAAGCAAGTGGGAAAATTAAGGAAAACTATCATTCCTGCTTGGTCAATATGTTCATTACACAAGAAACATGAGAATTACCTGCTTACAAAACTCACAGTTTAACAAAAAAAAAAATTCATTCAGTCTTACCATCCCTTTTCTTCCCTATTTGAGCAGCACATACTAAAGGGCTCACACTGGGGGTATTTCTGTACAGAAAAGAGGGAGGAGAAAGGAAAATTCAGAGCATAACATTTGCCTCCAACCAACTTCAATCACATGTCCCGGAACCAAAGAATATTATTATTAAACTTCCCCTTGTTTCTTTATTAATCCAATTTATTTAGAATACAGAATATCATACACATGGCTGCTTTGGCCACATTTCACTTGTTGCAGATGTGCTGGAAAGAAGCACTGAGAGACCCACTGAGAGACCCACCCCTTTTAGCCCTATGGATACGAACACGTTTAATGGTCCCATCTTAATTACCAGAACCTGCTGGGGAGGGCGAGTGGTGAAAGGACAATGCAGCCACTGCAAAGGACATTCCTGATCCTATCACAGGTTCCCTTGGAAAAAGAAATACAACTCCTATCTCCACCCCAGTCATTAGTCAGATATAACCAGCTCTGACTTGCCACAGTTATAAGCTGTATTTAAGCTGTATTATCACAGTCCACGCTCCCGCTGGATGTGGTTTATCAGAAGATGGATGATGGCCCAGGACCAATTCTGGTTAATGGGCTTGGACATATTTCCAAGGCACGGCAAAGGCATCTCCATGTGCACAGGGAATGATTCACTGCATTGGCCTTGTGTATGAGAAGGGAACTTAAAAGGAGGGTGCTTTTTTTAACAAATAAATCTAATTCTCCTTATACAACTTGTCTTCTGCTAAAGGGCCCAGAGCACTAAAGCTTTTTTCCCTCTTTTTTGTCCATTTTTCACATTTAAAAATGCAACAGACCACAGTTTCCAACTATAATCCACTAGTTAAGTTTTCAAGTCAAGCTGCATTTTGAGCGTAAGGGTTTCCTTGTTCTAGGCCATTTAGTTTTCAGTTTTTACAGAATGTTTTAAAGTGTATGAAAACTACTTCACAATTTTACAGATAACTTTTAGTTATTATTCTCAATTATCTACAGTCATTTAGTAATAATTGTAATACATACCACAAACTAAAGAATTTACATTTCACATGTTTACTGCTGTCTTTTCTACTTCATTTCAAGCATTCAAACAGAATCTTATACTGCATAAAACTAATTTTTCATTAACTTAAGTGTCTCTGGTAATTTGTATTTTATATTTAAGCTATTATCTTCTCGCCCTAAAGTATGAACAACTCACAAGTAATTATTTTTTCCTGTTGTACCTATCCACAACTGCTCAAGACTTCATTTCTAAAGCATTAATAAAGGGACAAGTGTCTAGACAGAGACATGATTTACAATTGTTAAATCCTCAGGAGTTTCCAAGTAACTTTGTTACCTCAAATCTACTGGTTACTTTTAAAGGATTAAATGGACTTTTAGCACAAGAAACTTATGGTAATAATATGCAGAGTCAATGCACAGAAATTATGTTTCAATTACATCCTCCACATTCCTTTCACTGCTTGTGAACTACCACTGCTAAAAAATTAAAAATCCCTGAATAATTTTTCCCCCATCCTTCCTCTTCAATTCTCTTACAGGAAAAAAAACAAACAGATTCTCATCTCCTTCCTCACTTGCTTATACCACCCCAGCTCATTCCCTCCCTTTCCTCGGCTCCAGATGATAATTTTAATACATATATACGCTACGCATAATAACTTGGATTTATTGTCAAGATATTTTATAGGAAAACTCACAATAAGGCTGTTAGTTCATTTTGAGATAAATAAAATCACTGCATCTTTTTTCACATCACAGTATGTTTCTGAAATGTTAAGCCATCAAATCTAAACAAAAAACCCCAAACCCAAAGAGAAGCCCCTCCCCTGACAGAGATGAAACTGTTGTAGAACACACCAAATTTTGCTGAAAAGGGAAGTTGTAATTGTCTAGTGCACCTGGAATTATGATCCATATGAATCCATATGCATTCTAATCCATTATCAATTTTAATACTTATTATAGAACACTGTATTGTTTAGTACTGAGTCTACAACTAAATGATGATTTCCTCTTGTTGACAGACTTTATTCCTCAATAAGTATTTTATGTTTCACACACAAAAATATACATATTTGACATTTCCCTTTTTCGGGCTGGAGATTACATATAAAAGCTAAGTACATTTAAATGATTTCCAGTA
Organism: Grallaria varia; assembly: GCA_013396735.1. Classification (NCBI taxonomy): domain Eukaryota; kingdom Metazoa; phylum Chordata; class Aves; order Passeriformes; family Formicariidae; genus Grallaria; species Grallaria varia. Next base: position 797,268 of record VWZG01006218.1, read on the forward strand.
AATGTAAGTAACTTCCCAAACTTTAATTCCTGGTGGCACTAAAAGTACCAAAGAGGTGCTTTTAACAACCAGACAAAGCAGAATTTCCTTCTCTCTGTCATATAAACCAGAAAGCAGGGCTGCCAAGAAACCCCTCAGGCAGACACTGGGCATCATCTGGAAAGGATTTTCTGCCCCTCTGCAGAACTAAGGCTGAGCTAACTCAGTCGGTGCACACACTATAATGGACATGTCCCCGAGCGTGGCAGCAAATCCACAAGGGTAATTTCGGCAGCCCTTCAAGAACATGCCTTTTAAACTTCTAAATAAAGATATTGAGAGGCTCGTGTAATTGCCTGGAATCTCTGGGGTCGGTTCAGAAAACAAATCCTGTCCGAGGATTTCCTCGCAGTGAAGGGTCACCTCAAACACTAACAGGGGAAGACAGCGAGTCCATTGGTTCAAGGGACCAAATCCACCATCAGCCTGACATGCAGACACCGGGGGAGGAGGGGGGGTGAAAAATTAGCCAGCCTTTAACTGGGCAAAGACTAATACCCAAAAAGAGTAAAGGAGCGCGAGGGAATTGGATATCAATCTATTAGTGGCAGCCCTGAAACTGCTTGTAAAGAGGATAGATGGGGCAGGAAAAACACAAGCTCAAGTAACCAGTCCAGGAGAAAAGCAAGCCCTGTAATGCTAACAAGCCTCAGGAGACAATTTCATTAGGATTCTAAGGCACAGAAGGAGAGGGTAGACATGGCAAAGCCCGTTTCTCACTGAAGCTTTCAGTTTTTGCAGCAGTAGGGACACACAAGGTGTCAAGGCTCACACACTGCAGGGCCAGCTTCCTCCTTATCTTCGGAGTACTATCCAAATAACCTCTGCTCCCAGCGCCAGGAAACAGCCCATCCTCCCTCTGACTTCCAAATAATAACCAGCAGCGCAATGCAGGGAGCTTTTGGAAGAACGAGCCAGAATAAGTTCTGGTCTACCTGACAGGGCATCTCTTTAAAGTGACACAGTGAGACCATAAAGGGATATTAGAAGGCAGGCACTTACCTGAGACTCAGGGTAATATTCTCCACTGGGAGTATTAGCACTTAATTGGGAACAAACTAACTGACTGACTTAATTCTGATATATTGCACCATCTGTAGAGTACAGGTTATAACTGATAGGCCAGCTGGATGTGGAACAAGGTACAGCATGTGAAATGCTACATTTCTCACTATTACTTGGCTAAACTATTCAAGTTTAAATTGTCCTTCCTGTTAAAAGGCCACTGTTTTGTACTTATTCCTTGCTAATTAGCATGTTATGAAATAGGTCAGTGTTCAGTGCATGACAAGACTTACTTGCAAAGTCTCCTTGTTACCTCTCTCCACCAAAAAGTTGCTTTAACAGTGCCCAGGAAAGACATCGTGGAGTTGCTCATGACCATGATCTTCTGTAAACACATCACGAAGTTAAAGGGATTTCTCATTTCTTATATGAGCCTCTTCCATTCATTTTTCAGCCCAGCTATACTTAACAGAGAGCCTCAAATCCAGGACCATTAAGGAGAAAATTAGTGGGTTTGGGACCCGTGAATTCGGTAGCTGAGGGAATTCGATCTCAAAATTATAAATTTGCACTTGGCTCACGCCAAAATTCAGGCAACTTGGCAAGCCTCTTAAATGTATTTTATAACACATTTCAAGAGTTGCTCAAGAGTGCTGGACCTTAAAACAGGCTTCCTCCTGTTTAATACAGCAAAACCCAAAGGGATGAATCTCCATGTCCTGATGGCAACAGCAGATGTGGCACAGGACACACCTGGAGTGCCTTGCTTTCAATGCTATGCAACTACTCTCACCAAGGGATTTTCTTATTTAACCTGTAAGGCAAAGGAAAATATTCTTAATATGGCCCTATACAAATCCCCACTAGCTCAGCATGAAATCAAGTTACAGTAATAAATGGCTTTATTGATGGATTCCACAATTTATATGTATTGGCATTAATGTAATAGGGCAAAGAGGAGAGTTAAAAAGAGAAACTGAAAAATCTGATGCACTGATAATGCATAGAAAAATCATCACGATATGGTTAATTGTAAGGAGATGACGACTCTGATGCTAAGCTAGGATCAAGAAGGTCCATTCACATTTTTGTTCTGATTTCAGAATGAGTTGAACTGACAGTATGTGCCCCAAAGGCAGCAATTTCCATCACTCTCACATTCCCAAGTCCCGTGTAAGGAGCTGCTGTCACTCCTTGAGCTTATACTGCCAAACCAAGCAGCATGACAGATGTTAATTAATAGAAATAAATACAGCACAAGTGTTGAAACAACAAAACTCATGATCTGCCATCCAACAAATAAAAAAAAGCACCAACAGCTCACTTTATATGTTGATTTTTGCTGCTCCCCAACAGACGTAACTGACTTGTCTGCATTCCAAAATGTTATTGATTATAACATTATACTGTTTCTGTCATGCAACCAAACACACGTGAAAGTTATTTGGTCTCATACTGGAATTATATTTGATTTTTTTTTTTTCAGAGAAACAAACATTTACAGAACAGTGGTTTTCAAAAGCAACTCAGGAGCAAGTTCCTCTCTTAAATGTTTCTCTGCCATTTCAAACATTTCCTAGGGCAAACAAAAATAACTTGAAGCTTCTTGTCACCTGAACCACACTGCAAAAGGTCACTATAGATAGACCAGTGCTAGAACAGCAGCCACGAAGCTCCAAATGCCCTGAATTATTTCATTTTTCAGTGGCAAATTCTTGTCCAACATCAATTCCATTTATTTTACAAGTCATTGCATCATGTCCTGCACATACCAGAAAGCCTCCACACATCAACACAAGCACAGAAGCACCAGGTCAGTGGAATCTAAACTTCAACTTGAAATACACACTTTGATTTAAAAACTATTTAACAACTATTTTCTCACGTATCTATCTCCCCTAAAGCAAGAGAACCCAAGACAATTACCACCAACAGTTCAGGATGCTTTTTCTTTGGCTTCTCAGCATTCCATCCTGGTCTCCACAAGAGAGCCCATCAATAAACTGAAGCCTGGCAGGTAAGAGGCCACAGTGGTGCCTGTCCCACTGTTACACCACACATACAAATCCCATCCAGGAGCAAAGGCTCCCTGAGCACATGCAATTCCTGCTTTGTTGCTGACTCACCCATCTGCTGAGCAGCTTTGCAATAAACACCATCAGCAACATGCCCCATGTCCAACACCCAGCTTAGAAGGTATGCCATCTACCTGGTTTGATAAAGGGTTTAAATCTATCTGCATAGGAACAGAAAAACTGAGTTATTTACAATTGCTACTTGTGTTATCCCTTCAATTTGATAAAGGGTGTTGTCCCCATGCAGGGCAGCATCAACTCCGGTTGCTCGGTATGTGAGGCACACAGTGGCATAAATAGGGAAAACCTGAAATTAAAATAATAAACCAACTGATAAGCAGGAATATGGCTTAAAATATGAAAAGACAAGGCACCATATGCAAATCCAGTTTTTATTCCAACGCAATGTAATATTATACACATTTTAATTGCCTACTTCAGTAAAAGCACTATGAGGCAAAGAACAAAAACATATCAGACAGAATTTACTCTTGTTCTTACATTTTCCGACTTACTTAGAAATATTTTTGCGCACATATATAGCATTCACTACAAAATTCTAATAACAATACATTCTGAAAAATCTTTACAAAGATGAAAGCAAAACTCTTCTTGCTTTAAAAATGCATTTGATATGAGTGCAAATGAATGACTCATTCCAACTAACCCTGCATTATTAAAATGGAATCATTAGGGAAGATTTGACACCAAGTGGAAGAAAGGGGCTGACTTTTAGCCAAGGGGAACACAGAAACATATCCAGGGATCTTAAAAGTTAAAGCAACAGCAGGTTGCCATCCTGGCTGCCAATAAGGACACAATGTTACTCACTGCCACTTCTTAACAGCAGATATAAAAATACGTGTTGTCATACAAAAAATGGATATTAATGTAAATATTTTGGTGTCTAAGAACTGTTTCCTGACAATTAAAACCATTGGTTAGTCAGTAACCCACACAGTTCATTCAAGTTGTTTCCTGTCTCACAAGTTACAAATATTAACAATTTGCAGCAAAAGAAAAGTGTTTTTGAAACCTCAAACCTGTTCTCCAACCCTCAAAAAAGAACATATTACCCAAACTTCCCAGCAAAAGCTTCACACCAACATGGATTTTTCTGACAACTCTAATACTGAAATTAAAGCACATACCAGCACTAATGCAGACAAAGTTCTTTGACTGGGATACTCAACAAGAAATCTCTAGGAAAACCTGACTTTTTGGAAGCATTTGCCTCACTGATTCCATTTACCATCTCAATGCTGGCTTATATCTCTAAGTATATTAGGACAGGTCTTTACAGCAAAGGGACCACAAGATCACAGTTTTCCTAAAACAGGATCCCAGAACAAGCTCAGGAGTACCCAGAGCCCCAAGGAGAACCAAAGGATCCATTTCAAATTCAGCTGCTTTTCCACAGAGCCAGCACATCTCCAGCAAGCTGAGCCCTATTTCCATGGGACAAAAGAGCTCCAGTAACACAAAATCCAGCAAGCCTGAACCTATGAGACAGCATTTCATTCCATCTCCCATCCTTGTGGCACAGCTCCATTTCTTCCCTGTGCCTTCAGGAACCAGCAGGATGTCAAATTCCCACCGGTTTTCAAATGCCATCTGTGTTCCCTCCTGCTTCCCCGGGCTGGGGGTGCAAACGGTCAGGACTCATCAGAAAAGTCAACTCAAGAAGAACGTGCCACCAAACACAGACCCTGCAGAGCCCCAAACGCCGTCCTGGCCACACCGAGCCCGTGATTTACGGTGGCAGCCACAGCTCGCTTTAATAAAAGACCTTCCTGTACAAAATACATCAAAAAAAATCAAGAAAGCGAGATGGGGAAGGTTCATTCGTCAAGTCTGATCCAACTGGGGAACTCCTGGGTGCCTGTTTGGGATCAAGGAAAGTAAAGACAGAACAGCTGAGGGGGAAGAGCAAAATCAAGGGCAATTGGGGGGGGGGGGGGGGGGGGGGGGGAGGG
>VWZG01006218.1:802428-866067 GCA_013396735.1 Grallaria varia
AACATTTTTTATTTTAAGAGCCCCCTGGCTATGCCTTGGCTCAGTTTTATCCGCAGAATATATCATTCCTCACAAATTTTCCTGCAGTAGCCTTTTGATGAGGCAGCACAGTAATAAATGGGGAGATAATTTGAAGTGTTGAACTTTTATTGCTGGTGAGGAATAAAAGGATTTTCAGCTCCCTGGCTGAGTCTGCAGTTCTGACAGCTGGAGCAGGGAGGGAGAGCTCCCCCAGATTAAACCACTCACAAAAGGAGAACAAGTATGGATTTCTCATAAAAATAACTTCAGTGATAAAACAGCAGCACTGAGTACCTGCAAGAATTAAACCATGATTACCAACTGAGTTTATTAAGTTGGCCTGCCATTCTCAAACAAAGGAAAGAGTGGGGACATGCACACACACTCTGTTTACACAGGCACTGGGAATTCTCCAGCACTCTCTGCAGCCCTGGACAATGCAAATGCTCAGCACAGAGCCCTGAAGGTGCAGCTCTTTTGGGAGGAACCAGCAGTGCTGCCCCAAAGCCCTGCTCAGTGCAGAGGACAATCCCCACCCCACCAGGGATGAAGGCTCTCCCAGCTCAGTTACATATTTGTGAAAACAACATCAGAGAACCCCAAGAACAAAGGATTTTAGAGAAGAAAGACTCCTTTAATAACAGCACACTTTGAAAAGTACAGCTGCTTTACCTGATCTTTCAATCTACTTCATATCCCACCACCTTAAGTACCAAGATCTAATTAATAATGGCATAACGATATATGACGGCATCTGAGGATGGCTGATGATTTACATAATGTGTTTACATTCCCCTCCAAATTAACAAAGGCCATTCCTAGGACTATCCTCTGTCCTGACACATATACCTGTGCAGTTACACACACTCAGTTCAGAATGTTGACTGGAATTACTGAAATGTGACTGAAAAGCAACTTCTTAACACTGAGAAGGCAAACGAACTGTTAACACTAATTCTTCTGAGTATTCATCTCCCCAGGGACACCGGCATGGGGGGATAAGTATATATATAAATATATGTATGTATCTACTCACACACAAATAACCTGGGAAAACCACAGTAAATAATTCTTCAAAATAATAACAAATATCATACACATGTTAAGGAAAATTAGTTAAGCTTTAGGAAACCCGCTGTTGCCCCTCTCAACAAAGTAAATAGGCTTTAATCCTGAACATGTTTAACAAAGATATTTAATTAGCTCCCCTTTGCCAATAACATTCAAATTGCCAGTTAAAGGCACAAGAAAACAACATTTCAAAATATATTAAAGAGCCTCTCAATATATCCGTCTTTTGAAGACAAAACGATGCTAGAAGTGACCACAGTATTATTTTTTAGTTAAAATGAAGTAGGTTTAATTACTTTGTCACCCGTGCCGTGCCGCGATATTCCAACTCCTGCTCTCGGAGGATGTTCTCCGGCCGAAGCCGCACGGGCAGCTCCGGAGCGGCCCCAGCAGAGCGCGCAGTTGCTGTTCCGATGCGGGCCCCGAGGAGCGAGCGGGTTCGCGCACAGCGCACCTCGGAAACGGGGCCTCCGGCGCAAAAACAATAAAAACACATCCCCAGCAACTTCCAAAGGGCGGGTTTCACTTTCAGCAAGGAATTCAAACGCAACCTCGCTTTTTTCCTCCTTTCTAATATTATTTCTAATGAACCAAGTAACTCTGAACCGGACTACTGTGAACAGCTACTGCATTAGCGGGTACCACGTCCAGCTCCGCACACAGGAGTCCTCTTCAGCCCCGCACAGGCGTTCAAACTGGGATTCTGTGCCCTGGGCTGCACTCCGGGAAAACCAGGCTCATTTCTCGCGGCAAGTGTGGCTGTTTGACCCCCAGAACCTGCACTGCCCCTGTCCCAGGGCTGGCACACCGAGGGACTGCACCTTCCCCGCCTGGGTCACTCCTCAGAGCATCTCCCAGTGGAAGGAGCGCCCAGCGCAGGTCCGCGTTCCTGCATCCTGAAAGGCAAACCGCGGGGCTCTTGCCAAGCCTGCCGTGACCTTCAGCATGCCAACACCCTGCGGCACAGCTGCTCTACACCCAACACGTGTCCCTGCTGCCCCACGCGCCACCCCAGCATCACCCACAGTTTGCAATTAAAGCCTTTTCTGCTGGACTGAGGCAGGGAGACAGAACAAGAGAAAAGCAGGAGGAAAGCAACACGAGCGAGTGACACTTTAGAGACATTTTTCCTGAAGGAGAAAGATGTTACTACTCTTGTGTGACTTAATGTGTCTTTTCACTTTCTCATTGCTTGCTGAAGGATAATTAGGAGTTAAGACAACTCCAGATAGCTTTCACATGAAAGACTCAAAGTGAGTCAACAGGCTCATGTTAAAGAAAATTCCAAATACCTAAAAACTACGGATGTCATTAAAGGTAAAGTTTTACCTTCCCCTTCCCCTTGTTAGCCCTCCTTCCCCACTCCTGCCCAAGGCTTTGGTCACACACGATGTATCCAGATTTCACTGGTTTCACCTTCAAGCCACTCTGCTCCTTCCTGCTGATAACAAGTGTCCTTCCTCTCCAAGTCACTCTGTTACCGACTTGTGACAACTTCCAGAGGACACCTGAGCATCCAGTTACAGAGGATGGTACAGCTGCAAAGGCATCGCGTTTGTTTACAACACTCTGTTCCACAACTCCCAGAACATTTTAACAAGCACTGATTTCACTGGGAAAAGGCAAAGGAGGAGGCTGAAGAGCCAACAAACAGCCCACCTGCAGCACAGGAAGTAGATTCATTTTTCAGAAAGACTCAGAATTCCTCAGCTGTGGAAGCTGCATCTTTTCCTCCAACTATAAACCCCTTCTGCCAAGGGGGAGAACTTGCACTCCTCTAACATGACAGCCCTGATTTTGAAGTCGTGCTTGCATGTATTTCAAGTGCTCTGGGTTATTGAGCAATGGAGGAACCATAAAATGCATCACTAACAGGTCACCTTGCTGGACAGATACAGTGTCAGCAAGTGTCAGAGGTCAGCACTAAGACCTGAAAAGGCAGCAGAGGTCTGAACAAGATGCCAGATAAAAGAGTGAATGTACTATGAAAAATCAACAAGAAATTAATCTGAGAGGTAAAGTCTTTCATAAAACCAGCATTCTTCCTCTATTTTCTAATAAAGGCTCTGTGTGCTTTGAATTGCAGGATTCCAAGCTCCCTGTGTAGACAACTAGAGAATCTACACATGGTGCCTCTGAGACAGATACTCTGAAAAAGAGGTTTCCTGAGATGTATTTTCTATAGGAAAATATATTCCCGTTAGTTATGGGTGTTTGAAACCATGTGGATTATGTTGTTTGTCCAGCAGACAATTTGTAGGAAAAAACCATACATGGCACAACCTCCACCTGGTAATTTTCAGCCAAGCTCCTGCAGAAATGCTCCCAAGGCATGAGGTCCATGACCTGCCCCACAAAGGAGTCCCTTCAGCTGAGCTATCCAGACAATAGTTTGAAATACTGACACTCCAGACAGGCCTCTAATTTTGACCTGGACTTGAGCTGATCCAAATTACACCTTAAGGCAAAAGCTGTCTCCTGAATTATGACAGCATTCCCAATTCACCTGGACATAAACACTCCTACAGACATTTCCATGGCCACTTAGTCTTCCTCTAGGAACAATCCAATGAAGAAAACTACTAACCCCCCCCTAAAAAAATCAGCTTTCAGAAGATTTTTCCTACAAATCACTTACCAAAAGCTCAATTAATTTATTCCATTAGCTTAGCCAATATTATACCACATTATAATTCTCACTTCTAAGATGGCACATGATTTTATTAGTGTATTCTATCAGTTCTGGAGGTTGAAGCTTCCGGGTGGAATCTTTCCTCCTCTATCTAATAAAGCTTATTAAGAATTTAAATAAGACTTAAAAGTGAGAATAACTTAGACACCCAAGTAATGGCTATACATATCTCAAACCAGTAGTTCATTAGTGAGCTGATATTCAGTCGACCAGATCAAAGTTTCTTATTCATTTTACTCAACAGCTTTCCACCCAGCTCCAGAAATCCCAAACCAAAAATCTGAGCCCATGTTCAGTTGCAGAATTGCAGGAAAGGAGAAGTAAAACTCTGTGCTTTGCCCAGTATCTTGGTGGCTGCAAACAGCAGCTGTTCTAGAAATAAAATGGAAGAGCAGAGAATCTGCAAACATACCCTCCTATTACAGCTCTCTAAAAATTCTAATTAATTAGACCAAATATGCCTATTGACTTCAGCACCTGCACTGGCACTGCCAAGGTCCTGCAGCACATTCCAGCAATCACACAGATGCTCCACCAGCTTCCCTCCCTCTCAGAGAGGAACTTATGTCCACCCCAAGGACTACATTAAGCCATATTCCTATTGCCAAAACCAGGGAGCATGCAAAATTTATTATATGCATGCTACAGAAGGCTAAAGTGCTTAATTTATGCAAGCACACTCCCTCAAATTCATGCCACTGATGAGACCTGAAACTACAGTGCATCCTCTTCAAGCATTATGTCCCAGCCCTCAACTAAATATTGGTTCCTGTTTGATTAATTTTCTAAACCAGTACATAATTAAAAAATCCAGGGGTCTGTTTAACCAATCTGCACAGTAAAATTATGGCCAGCAGCCAATTCGAAGCGAGGTGATTCTGCAGAAGAGGTATCTGGGGGCCTTTGGAGCCTCTACTTGGTGGTGACCCTTGAAGTGGTTTAATAAAAAAATTTCATGGTATGTGAATCACAGAAAAAACCTACTAAAAACCAATGACATTATCAAACTAAAAATTAATTTGTAGTTCCATAAAGATAATATTTAAACTCTGCAATACCATGGATCATGTATCCAAGTTAACAGCAGGTTGCACTTTACTTTCCAGTACACTGAAAAAAAAGAGTCCCAAGGAATGTATCACACCAGGCAACCCTGGTGAGGGAGGGAAAAGCCATCTCATTTCTGGCCCAGCTGCCTGCAGTAAGGTCAGTAAGGTCAGGTAAGGCATGGTCCTTCAGTGCTGACAAATAAACCCTCCATATGCCACGTAAACAAAGGGTGGGAGCCGGTTTTGATGTGGCGCTGCAGTTCTGCCCTGAGGAAGCTGCCAAGACACTTGGTCATCACTCAGCAGGTCTTCTCCAAGCCCCAGCATGCACAACCACTTGGCTGTCTGATTGAGGTGGGAACCATCGATCACCAGCCTCCCCTCTGTGGATTCATCTCCCCATTCCCTGCCCTGGCATTGCTCACCCTTCCCTGCCACCCACATGGTCTTCACATCAAAACCAGCCCTTGTGCTCAGTCAAGTGCAAATCAGAGCAGCAGGGAATGAAAAATCACCTCCATCCAGACTATCCATGGCAGGGTGAGCACCCTTGGAAGCACGACAGACAAACATGTACACAGCCTGTGGCTTATCCAACTTCTCCCTGGACCAAACCTATGGGGAAGGTGGTGGGAGGTTGTCCAAGGGCTGCTGTGCCCATCTCGCTGTGGCAGGAGAAGAACTGGCATTGAGCATACCAGGGAAGAGTGCTGGGGCTCGTTCCCAAATTTTTTAGGGAACACACAGAGCCCCTGGGCTGTGACATGTCCCCCTGCAGGGTAGTGATGTTGGTGATGGAGCCAAAAGGACCATCAACATTGACATGGGATGTTCAGATGCCCAACCCTGCAGGTGTGCCCAGTGGTGCCTGTACAGCCCCAGGCACTGTCACCAACAGCATGAGATGGTTTGGAAACCCACACTCTACTCTTGTGACTTCTGAACCTGCAACTCCTCCTTGGGGGCCTTGGCTCAGCCAATTATTAAATTTCTTCATCTAATTACATTTCCATACTGAGTGTTGTTGAAATGAAGAACAACTCTGCATTTTCCTTTTCAGTTTGCCATTGCAAATGGCACTCTGGACACATGCAGGCCCTGCTGACATCAGACGTGATGAGGATGAGCTTTGTTTCACCATGAACCAGATGAAGCAGCTCATCACTTGAGTAGCTAATGAGATCTATACATGATGACAGTACAAAAGGCTTGATTCCCATTTCTTTTCCTTTCTGTAACTTGATATCAGCTTCAATTTTTTATATTACCTAGAAAATTAAGACATGTTTTTTCCCCAAGCATTCTTTTTAGATGTGTCTAATGATCACCTTAACACTTACTTTTGGCTTTGTCCTCATACTGAAAAAACAGGCACAATGTGCAGAGGGCCCCTGAGTGATGAAGATCTATACCAATGCACTCCAGAGGTTAAAAGAGAACAACTGTTGTTAAAATGAACATTTCTCAACTCACAACATGCTTCAGCATGCCTTGCAAAATCCCCAATGTGACTTCTAAACCTGCCCCATGCTCCTTTCTGTACTATGCTTTCCAGTCTAAAAACAATTCAGAAGCACCACAACTTTACACAAATGTGTCTAACCCTATATTTGCACTATGCACAGAATACACTGCAAATTTAAGATACTTAAGCTGGTTTTAAAGAGAAAAAAAAACTCAAAATGCAAATATATGCCACCTGTCTAGTTCAGAAGTTACATTCATTCTCCTGTATAGGAAAATCCAACCACTGTTAGAGAAGCATTTTGCTCACAAGTAAAATAATTAAAAATAGAGCTTTACCAGAAGAAAGGCATGAGGGGGGAAAAGAATCCTTCCAGCTCTTACCAAAAAACCCCAACCAAACCCACAAAAAACTCATGTCGGGCAATTTTTAGGTAAATGATTGAATTGCACAGGTAGCTGAAAATCAAACCCTTTTTCATTTAATTAAAAATGAATGCTCTGTAGATGTATGAAGAGGTCGAACAGAAACCAGACATTCTCTGTAGTACAGGTCAGAAATAAATTCTGACCAGACAGTATTGGAATGCATTTCCATTTTTAATCAATACCCTGCAGAAGAAGCACTGAGAAGATGAGGTTTTTCCTTCGAGCAGCAAGAATGCTGGAGAGCGAGATCTGACATTTCTAAACAGCACATGAAAATTCCATTCTTACTTCTCTTATGACATTTACTTCTTTGCAATGATGAATAATACTATTTTTGGGTTTACAATAAATCAGGTATTTTCTGTAATTTTTTACCAGTCAGTTTTTAACAGAGCATGTGGTAATACTGGTTGCTTTTCTATTTAACAGGTGGACTTAGTTTCTCACTGTTAATATTTCTTATATAAGCTACATGCACTGCAAGCAACTGTGCTCCACATCACACAGCAGTTATGTCACATGCAGGCAACCTGTCAATCAAAAATCAAAACTAACCTATTAGTCATATCAGTCACAAATCTGAGTAACAAATGAACTCATCTTTGTACAGTTCTTGTGAGAGGGAAGACAAACTGGGAGGCAACATGCGTGACAAAAGTGAATGACAAGGACATTTTCAGTAACTTCTGCAGTGGCACAACAGAAATGCTGGAAAAATACAACAAACTATAGACAAGAGGACAAGTTTGGGCTCTCTGAATATTGTTGCTACTTTGACAAGTACATATTTCCAGAAGGTATTCTTTTTAGACACATGCTCAGAGCAAGTCTTTACACAATCAGATGGACTCTACTAAACACTGCTTTAATTAAGACTTCTCTCTTGGACCAGTGTTTAAACACATCGCTCTGCAGTTATTACAGGTTTACAGAAAAGAACAGAAATTATTTTTCGTATATTTTTTTCCCCAACCATTAAAAAAAAACCAATATAGTTACTTCCATCCAAGTAACACAACTGCAAGGGCAGAGAAAAATCAGCTTCAAGCAATTATCCATGTTCATAAAACTTTGTACAGTCACATTAACCTTCCTCAGCTTCACACAAGAGGCAAAGTGTGCTGCAGGAGAGTAAGAGATCCAGACTTGGTTTTATTTACTTCATATAAACCACATTGTTATCACTTTTTCAAGCCTTTAGTGAACAGTATTTAGTTTGTCTTTTCACCGAATCACTCATTTCTATTTATCTAAATGCAGATCAGCACTTTGTACCACAATATTAAGAGGTTATTATGGTTGCACATGACTACTCATCAAAATAATTCCAGGAGGCCATTTCCACAACAGGAGCAAGAAAGTCCACATGGGCTTGGCTCTGACTCATAACCACTGACTCTCAGCAGTTCTTTGGGGGGAAAGACCTAAAGGAAAGTCAGCATTCATTTGCTAATGTCAAACAACATGTTTGAGAGGCCTCCCAGGCTTGCTTTGTATTGCTGGAATTTCTACAAAATAATAATAAGATCAAAAAACCCAAACCCTGAGAGGAATAAAAAAGTACCTGGAGAACAATTGTTTCCTGCACTCCTTCACCTCCAAAGCATGATTCCCTCTCTAACTCCGCATGGGAAGCATCCGGCAGGTCCCAAGACAGGAGCTGACATTGCACCTCCCAGTCTGGAGCTGCTGCGCGTCCGACTCGCACAACGAGCCTTGACATTTGTCATTGTGCTGAGCAACGGACGCATTACAAGAAATTACAAGGGATGCTATCAGAAAATTGCCACGCCAGTGAGTGTTGCGCCTGGTTACTGCAATTCCTCAATGCTGCTCCAATCTTGGGCAAATTAGAGCCACTTACAGCTCAGAAAACCAACAGGAAACTGAGTGAGGTTTTCATTATGCTTTTAATGGTCTGCCCAGGTTCCTTGCTGCACAAAGATTCTCAAGGAAGAGCTGTACCTCTCACAGCAGGCACAAACACCAACCCAAAAAAAAACCCAACCAAAAACCCCAGCCAAATTCCCTTCCACAAAAAGGAAGCGGGACCAGCAAGGAAAATGAGCCCTGGGAAGCTCGGAAGGAGGTTTGACTTACACTGCCCTCAGTGGTGTGAATGCCTCCTTCGTGGCTAAAGGGACATCAATGCCTTCATCAAGTCTTGCACTGATAAATCACATTTTGTGACAGATTTATGAATACTAAGGAAACTTCACAGTAGCTCCTGGAACACATATTTCGTTAGTATGGATTCCAAAAACTTCAGTACAGTGCCTCCAGTGCAGAGAACACTATCACTAAATCCACTCCAAGCTTCGGGGACTGTCAACTTTCAGGGCCTGGGAAGTTTTGCAGAAGGAAAGCTTAGGACACTCCATTGACATTACCCCATAAAACTGACTAGGGGTGTCACTACAAACACATACACAACACCAAAACACGAAGGGTGACAACGCACCGGCGTTTCCAATGGTTTTGTGCATTGAGTTGCATTATCCTTCCCCAGAGCTCCTGCTGGGCTCATAAAGCCTGGGAGGCAAAGGGCTGACAGGCACAGCGGGGGAGATCAGGAACAGCCTGAAAGCTCCTGGAACACCAGGGAATGGGTTTGGGATGTGATGCTCTTGTGCACCAACCTCATCTCACAGGGAACCCGGCACGCACCTCACTGAGGATGCTGTCTCTGTGTCTCTCCTCTCCTGCCACTCCCACCGTCCCCATTCCCCGCTCAGGACTCCCTCAGGGACATCTGGCCAGAGGACACAGGGTGAGGAACCCACTGTTGGGAAAAATCCAAACACCACGTGGTTCTCCATCAGGGCCTTGCATGTTCAACTACCCTTTTACAGCAACAACTAAGAGCAGATCATCTTTGCAGCTGTCCCGAGGACAATCACTTCACTTCAGGTGTTTCTCTGGAATAACAGCATTTTCAGGCAATACACTGCTTATTAAAGCTGGGTGGAGATGGCTCTGGGTGCAGGGGAAGGGCCTTGAAGCAGTCAAGTTTAACAAAGAAATGCAAATAGTTTGGACACACCAAAACAAGGTGAGGAAGCTCAGTATGCAAGAGGAGAACCTAAACAAAGCATCTCAGGACCTCCATGAATGCTCTGATCACCCACCACCAGCAGCAATATGTTTCTGTGGATTTTAAGATTTCTGCCTTTCAAGTGGAAACACATCAAGGCTTAAGTTCCTGGGTTTTATTAAAATTAAGAAAGCAAATCTGTTTCCTAGAATTTTCTTCTTGTTTCCAGGACTTAAAGACCATGACCTGAGAGCCAGCACATCCTCAGCATGCACCTCCTCCATATTAACTATCTAAAAATACACCACTGAGCAGCGGGCACCGTTCAAACAGGGAAGGGGTTTGGGCTATTTTTTATTTCCTTAAAACCAAGTTCTACCAAACCCACTACCATGGTCAGCTCCTGAAGCTGTTAAGAACCCAACACATTTAGACAGCACCCAAGTGTCCTCTCCCCACTGCACATGTCTGTGTATGGGAGCCAAGACTCCCTACAGAGTTATGAGCTGGATAATGTCAGATTAAACCCCCATTCTGCACTCAGCCCCTCTCAGGTGACTGGCATCTCCGTGATAGGAAGGCCTGCCTTCAATTAAAAACCAAGTTGAGATCTGGTGTATAAATCAGTTTGTCTGTCATAATCCACCAGCCTGTCTTATCAACTCATGCTTGGCATATGTTCCCTTGGGCACCATAACCTGATGTTGTAAATTCATCATCTGCTGCTGCTGCCTTTTTGCAAGTTTGGATAGGGCTAAAAGGTTTCAGAGGCTGAGGAACTCAAGGCAATTCTTTCCTACCACCTCCTTGCCCCCTGTGTTTTTCCCATGATGAACTGACTTTGGGGAAAGAAAAAGAAACTGGTGCAAACAAATTCCAGTGGAGATGTTCCCATGGGACAACAGTCACCAACTATTGCTTCCCTTCACTACCTATCCATGCCTATTCCAATTTCACTGGTTCCTGATCTTGCTACCACTTACAGAGGCATATGTGTTCCTTTCTCTGTTGCTGTTTAAGCATGTGGTTATTCTCAACAGACCAGAAGGCATTTAAATCCATTTCAGATGCTGCAAATTGCTGCTGAATATTTTTTAATAAAATAACCTGTATAATTTTAAATAACTAAATTAGACTAAGTTAACATTGTGTACTCCAGGCATTTCTCTAGGAAACTGATCTGTGGATGCAAGACAGACAAGGCAGACCCTACAGTGAGCAAATAAAGTCAGAAAACAAAGTAGAAATCAGATTTGTTTCTTAGTGGATAAACTCTCTTCGAGAGCAGGCAAGGGGAAAACTACCATCAATTCCAGACCGTACACATTTTACAGGCAATTCAAGTATTTTACTCCTGTCCTGGCATTTCCATCCAACCCAACAGTTTGCATGACCCAACAGCCTGGGCTCTGAGCTCTGCGAGGCTCCTGACAGCAGGAATTGAGAGCGTTTGGCTTAAATTCTTAGTTAGGAGTAAAAGCCGCAATTTAAAATAGCAGTACAATAAAACTCATTACCAAAGTCTGCAGCTCGATGAGACTGATACTCCTAGGGCCATTATTATGGATAACCATCTCAACAGTGTTCTCACATCAAACCTGTTCACGTTGATGCTCTCACAGGTCAATGCCACTGCAAGTTTCTACCCCAATGAAGTGGAAGGACTTAAAATTCCAGAGAGCACAGGATTTTTCTTCTCTTCCTGCTAAACAATCACTGCTGGCATTCCCATATTTCTTGCCTGATCATTAACCACTGACATAATTAATATGCACTCACAGAAGGCCCAGCAGTTAGAACATAATCACCTATAGATTTGATTCATGGAAGTGTCTTTTTGGAATAACTAAGACGGATTAGGTTCCTTCAAGTGTCTCGGATACAGAAGCAACAAAAAAGCAAGTTGGGAGTTGCCAACTGTGGAGGGGTCCTAATTAACAACTCAATTAAAAAAGGCAAATTAAAACTTTATGGTTCGTTATCCTTCATTGCTTAATAAATTGTTTTGCTAAGCAAGTGATTAAGAATGATTATTCTATAAAGCTGAAATAGTATCTGGTTTTCCACATTTTTTTCAAAGAAAAGTTAGTTAAAATAAAAACAGAGTTTTTTTTCAAAATATCCAAAACTTACTGACTGCAGGACTTTATGCCAATTCAAAGTTCACAACTTAGAGGTGCTATAATTTTTTTCAATTCATGGTAATTCTCTTTCTCCTCTCCCCTTTTTTACACTGCAGTGTAAGAAACAATAATTAAGTGATTAAGACAAGAATCAATATGCACATGATGAACAAAATCTCATATGACTAGGAAAATCTCTTATATAAATATAAATCAAGAAAATAATCTTTCAAATATATTGATCACTTTAAGCACTGAAGTCTGAATGTATTATCCTGAAGTTACAAGATAAGTTTGTTTCAAAGTTTGCCTTACAAGAGGCAGAGAAAAACAATATTTCGCACATTATAATCACTTCCCGAAACTCAGAAGCCACATTAAAATAAAAATATAGCATTAATAAAAAAGTAAGAATTCCCCCCTAAATAAAAATCTTATGCTGCAGGGGAGGGAATATCAATACAAATACAATTTTTTAAGACAGTGTTAATAGATAACACCAATTAAGAAAAAGAAAGTAAAAACAATTCACATACTGGAAACATCACTCTGCTGAGGGAATGTTGTATGGAATCATCAGAACTCACAGCCAGCAAAAGAATTAAGACATGTGGAAAAACCAAACCCTTCTTACTGGTTCTCTTGTTCCCCAGATCGGAGACAATAAACCTCAGCAGTTTACAATGAGAATTATCAGATGCTACAAAACACTAATGTAAGAGGGGAGAGGTTTTATTACCTAAAGGATATACAGCAAAATGCTAAAGGAAAAAAAATACTTAGATGAGTGCTCCTCTGTGACCTAGACTAATATTCACCAGCACACAGACAAATACTGATATATGTCCCAAAAATTATGAGGATTCTAATTCAATATACAGTTTTGAAAGCCACTGTACAATCCAATGACAGTTTTCTAGATGTGTTTTTTTCCCCTGCACATAACATAGAAATGACTGGAAAGATTGTCCTTTGCTCTTATTGACAGGAGTACTTCTAAAAATTAGGCATGTCAAATTTTATTTATAGAACATAAATTGCTTCCCTGATAGAAAGAGCAAAGTTGGGATAAGGTAGTAGCTGCTTCAGTGGAACAGAAAAGGAAATTTTATTGCAAAAGTATATACACACGATCCATGAAAGAGGAGCTTCTCAAATTCATCACTAAAAAGAAGTTTGCTGAAGTTAAGTTCATTTATAAATACCAATTTAATTACTGAGAAAACCTATTTCTACAGCCTCCATCTACCCTGTTCTCCTTCCACAGAATCCAGTTGTTTTATTAACAATCGTTGTGAGCATCTTCAATGACAACCAGGACTTACTCAGCAGAAGAGAGACATGAGTTTCTGCATGAAAGCAGATAACTGTTTAGCAAGACAAGCAACTTATCTGCTAAACCATGGAAACAAATTAACGTGCACTGCTGACAAAGAGATAAGTTACAGACAGAACTTCATTAGAAGATTACTCTCCATTATTTCCACTCGCTAATCAGAAGCTCAGGATTTTTATGTTCATTGTGGATTTGGTGGCTTTTTTTGGTTTTGTTCCTTCTCATTTAATTTTTACAGTTTATAAATTAACACATTTTGATCATGACCTTACTGGTAATATGATGCATCTCAGTCAATACCCTGAACAAAGCCTGCTCTTACAGGATCCAAAGGGAAAATTTGGTCTCAATCCTCTATGTTTTTACAACCCACTCATTACAGAAACACATCACAGAACTCCACAAGGACTGCCATTTCAGATCTTGCATCATTATTGAGTGAAACAGTTCATTTTACTGCATAGATAGGCGTTAAGGAATTACCTATTAACACAGCACATGCACCCAGTCAGATTTGTATGTAGGTAACTGGGGGTTTTAAACTCGCCAGTACGTATGGGAAAATGTTCTCTTGGGGTCTGAAACAAAAGCAGCAATTTTAAAAACTAAATACAGCTTAAGAGTAAGGGGAAAGTCTCCACAAGGAAGGGAATTTTTTTTCCTGGCCACAGGACTACAAAGCAAATGTTACACACATTAACTGAATGCTCCAAAGGCATTTATTCCAATTTCTGAGCTATGTCCCTACATGGGGACAGAGGCAAAGGGACACATCCTTAGCCTGTTACTCCTGAACGGCTCCTTGAGCTGCTTAAGGCTCTCCAGCCCCAAGACAAAGCCTGATAACTTTGTCATTCTATAGAGTAATGAGAAAATGGCTTCCCTTACTTCATACGGATGCAATAGGTGTTGTTTCTCTCGGACAACTTAATTCATGTACCAATAGACAAATACCTTAAATTCACCATTACACATGTAACTTCTGCAGTTAGCAATTAGCCTTATCAGATCCTAGCTCCAAGCAAAAAGGATCCACAGAAATGTTTTACCATCAGAGATAAAAGATAGATTACACTCAATCCATAGATAACATTTCTAGATAGATGTTTAATTTAATGAGGTTTCCTTGAGTCAACTTGGTGCGCTCTCTGTACAAATTCAACATCAGGGACTATTCTGCAGAGTATCTTAAGTGCAGAAAGCACGCTTAAAACACTTGCTCATGGAAGAATAATTAGCAATATGTTGTCCTTGAAACATTAGAGACAGACTGACAGGGCACTGCATAAATATGTCAAAAGTCCCAACCCCATACAAGACATACTATTCTAGAAGTTGCTTATAAGAAAAGCAGTGAGAACACCCACAGACACCTGCAAACAATAGTTCTCATTTCCCAATATACAGAATCATCTGTACAAAGTTATAGAGAAAATATGAAAATTCAAAAATCCATTGAAATTCTTACAAGTTCAGGCAGAGCAGCAGCTGAGAAGTCTCCCGTTTGTACTTGAAAGAACACAGGAAAGAGACACTGAGATAAATCAAGAGTCTTGATATTGCTAAGACAAAAGGACAAGCATGAATAAAACCCAATAAATTAAAGCAACTCCGAAGCTCTCTGTGCACACAGCAAAGAAAACCAGACTGCAGGGAGTGTAATTGCTCCTCATGCAGACAGTGCTGTCTCAGAGAGGCAGTGACAGTGCTGGACTATCACCTTTCCTTTTCTCTGCTATTTCCAGGGATCTGGGGATGGATTCAGTGGACAATTGGGAGCCCTCCGTGGCAAGGAAAAGCTACCCCAATAAGTAAACACAACTCCTTCACTGCACACCAGCGATGGGGAAATCCCTCCCCGAGGCATCACCTCCGGGAACCGGCTGGAAAAACACAGGGCATGAGTCCACCATGGGGGGGCACCGACACCCAGTCCACCATGGGGGGGCACCGACACCCCAGTCCACCATGGGGGGGCACCGACACCCCAGTCCACCATGGGGGGGGCACCGACACCCCGTCCACCATGGGGGGGGCACCGACACCCCGTCCACCATGGGGGGGGCACCGACACCCCGTCCACCATGGGGGGGCACCGACACCCAGTCCACCATGGGGGGGCACCGACACCCCGTCCACCATGGGGGGGGCACCGACACCCCGTCCACCACGGGGGGGCACATTTCTGGGAAGAGCAAAACACAGCAACTCAGGAAAGAAAAACCTGAGTTGCAGGGGCAACACATGGCAGTGAATGGAGGGGTTTGGTTTTGCACGCTTCCTGTGCACAGCCAATTCCAGACACTGCACTCCACTCAGGAAATTTGGAGTTCTTCCAAGCTGTATCCAAACCTGCCAACAGACCCAATGGAGCAGGGCAGGATGCAGATGGTAACACCACCAGTGGCACACCCCTTCAACTGTTTTTCTTCGGATTTCTTAATAATAGCAATAATAATAATAAAACGTAACAACAAAAAAGGCATCTCTAAGAAGGGATACATGAAATGATCTTATGCAGCTGATAAAGTTAATCCTCATGGTACTGAGCTCACAGAACCTCACTTGGCAGAGTGGCAGCTCATGATCTTCCCAGTGCCAGCACTGCTTTCACAGGCACCACTGATTAAACAACTCCTACTGTGCAAAACCAGCTGACTTCAAGGGTGCATTATTAATAAAAGGAATCCCCAACAAGTTCTCACTAATGAAGTGACTCATGCTGCTGACATGCAAAAGTCAGCTGCTTTTAGTTCCTTAGTTAATGACAGTTTGATTTCTGAAATGACTCTTCATGCACTGAAATGCAAAAATGCTCTGGGGAACAAATTTTTAGACTTTCAAAGGCCTCGTGTATTTTAAGGAACCAACTTCAAAAGAGAAGCTTCTTATTCTGGTGGTGTTGATCATGTCTGAGTTCTCAAACACACTAACAAAGACACATGAACACTCACAACAGTCATATAGGAATTGATCTCCCTGCAGTCGCAGGAAAAGAAACATTTTGAAATTAATATTGATTGTGCAGTATGAAATAAGATGCTTGTCTGATATTCATGATGAATTCATTATTGTGGGAGTAAAGCAAGATAAAACAAAAAATCCTCCATAACAAATAGCTTTATTCCTTGTCCAGTAAGGATACAGAAACATCAGTTACCTTTTCATCTGAATACTCAAGGAAAATAAAATTTCCCCTGTAGAAATTAGCAATTTCAGTGAAACGCTTAGAGATCTCAAAAGAGAATTTAGTTAACCAGGAACAGAGACAAAGGATATGAAATTGCCAAGCTAAAACAAAAGTGCCAGAGACTAAGTTTCAGACAGGGTTTAAATCTTACATTAATCAACAGCCCAAAGGCTGGTTCCCTGGGCACAAACACTCTGGCATTTAGGGGCACCACTGTTGGCTGAGAATAATCTTCTCTGTTGGCAAAGCAAGTTTTATTAAGATGAAGTGAGACCTACAATGAGACAAATAAAACCAAAGAAGCTTTACACCAGGAAGGTTCCAAAAATTCCATCATCACAGCATTGTAAGCCAGATGTTGGTGTTCTAGTTTATGACAATTATTCATCACAGGTAAGAATTTGACTGGTGTCTCATTGCCTTTTCCTACCCACTCCGTTCCAAAACACAGATAGCCTTTTTAAAAAGCCATTTATTTTAGAATCCACTAAATGAACATTCAATAATTCCTGATTATCTCGTAAATTTCAAAGTGCAACCCTTTCCTACTTTTTGGGTCAGTCTTAGAAACTGCGAGGCTGGAATAAAGTTTGCTCCTGCACGTTGTTCTTTGCACATGCAATGACAGATTTATCACATGCCACGGGAGAATGAAGAGAACTTGCACAACAGTAAGAGAAACTGTTCTTTGCACTAAAGGACTGCCAGGATGACACTTTATTGTTGATTTTTTTGTCTCACAGAATCAGTTTTCTATTTAACAGGGTTTTTTTCATACCCACGTATTGAGCTGCGCATGAGCTCCGACTGTTCCTTCTGATGGGAAGCTTCCCATAATCCTGCAAATCCAGGCTGACGTGTATCCAAACCACCCCCACAAGTGTAGAACAGCCCTGAGGCTGCACAGGGGCAGAGCAGGCTCAGGGGGAGTCCTGTTAAACACAGCAAAATGCTTTTCAAACTGCAGGAGGAAGCAGCCGCTTCCAAAAGCAAAGGTCACTTGATTATTTATGTATTAGTTTTTATCACAGCGATTTACAGGAGAAAGCAGAAGACTTCTAGACTGGTTTCCAGGCATGAGGGATCCCTGAAGCTACATTAATGCACTATTTAGTGTTGCTCAAGTGGTTTCTGTGATTCCCAGCATCTTCTCTTTGGGACATCACTGCACGCTGATTCTGAAGGGACCAGAACAGCAATTCCACTGCACTGTCCTGCCTAGATAAGCAATTTTCTGCCACCTGAATGCAGAATGGTGAACTTTTCCCCCTCACCCATGCAAAACAACTTCCAGACCTGTATTTATGATATTCCTCATATGATAAATTATTAACATACCAACATTATCATAATCTGTTATTTCAGATGGTTATCTAAGTGAATCAAGGTATCTGACCAATTTTGTTTCCCTTGTTCAGCCTTCTTGTGTCGCCTTCTGGCTTTAATACAAGACTTACTTTGAGATGCTAAAAACTGGCAAAATAGTACTATAATATTCCTTTCAGTAAAAGGAAGTATTTCAAAACTTCCCAAGCAGAGGAATAAACCACTGGCCTACAGAACACCGTGTTTGTTCATTTTTCCAGTCTGTCTTCCCAAGGCTACATAGAGGAGCATTAATATGGCTGTATATACATACACAGACATCCTGAAATACTCATCAATACCCAATGTCAAGTAGAAACAGTACCAATGGGCACAAAAGGAATGAAGACTGTAGTGAACATGAAAGCTTGGCAGCCTTGAATGTTCCTCCTTCACTGACTTTCAGTCTCCCTGAGTTTCCTCAGCAGGGAAGAGCCTGATATTTCCTAAATAATGAGAATCAGGATGGCAGATGTCATGGGACAAAATGCTGCAAAGCAGGACAGCTTTGTTTGTGAGGTCCTTTCCAAAATTCCATCTGCTCCTCACTGACAATGCCACACAGTGCACACAACACACTCCAAATTTAGGGATTAAGAAAAAGAAGTCCTGCTCATAAAACTTGCTGATCAGATAATAAAAGTATATTCCTTATTTCTCTGGGTGCTTTTTCAAAGCAGAGTGAGGGTTCTGCCTCCAAAACCTGTGCACATTCACACCCTCAGAAACAGTCCAGCTCACTCAGCCCTTGGGCTTCGCTGTTCACTCCATCACAAACCAGTTGTGAACCACTTGAGTTCCAGTGCCTTGGCAACTTCAATTCAAACTCCACAACTCCCACTACACGCCACAATTCGCACATCCCTTTTGTTATAGCGCTGTCAGGATCCCAAAGCCTGCAGCTACCACAGTTCTTAATCACTGAAATGCTAATTACCACTCTGTGCTATCCCTGAATCATTGAGACTGAGATTGATCTACCCCCTAAAAATCAGGGGGAAAGCCTGACTCCAGTTTTTTATTACCTCCTTTACAACCTTATTACCTCCATCCACCATGAGGACTAAGACAACCCGAGCAGGAGCTCCTGGAAGGCACCCTGGATGCTGACACTGAGCTGTATCACACAGAAAAGCTTTCTTAACTAGGTGAAATTACGATTCAATTTTCCACAGCTGCTCAGAACTGCTGAGAAAGTGTCAGATTATTTTTCCTCTCAAGATCTCGTGCAGTTGCCATGCTTTGCAGGCTCTTGGCTCGTGATCCCATAAGCACTTGTGCTAATTTTTGGAAACTTCTTTTACCTGCAAGAAAGGACACACTCGGGCAAGCCAATGCTGTGCTTTCTGAGTGAGATCTATTGCCTTTCATGAACATCTCACACATTTACATTGCAAATACATCTTCCAGATGACAAAGTCATTTAACTCTCACAAGCTCAAGTAATTTTGATGTTGTGTCCCAGAACAGACTTCCTGCAAATTGCTACACCCCCAGCTCAAAGGCCTCTTGCTCTGTTTCTCTAGGATAGTTGTATTTCTTATTTAATTGTGGGTTTATCTTAAAACAGCCAAAAACTTAAAGCAGAAACTAAGTCCTTTCAAGAATTCACTTTGTGAAACTAAAATAAACTTGAGGCTTTGTTGCCTTGCAAATTATTCATTGTAGCCCTTTAAATGACAGGATACAAACTGTACAAAACAAGACAGCAAGCAAGAGTCAGAATTCTGTCATCTATTTTTAAAATCACACTGGGTGTGATGTCATATTTCCCAAACTCTGCCACCACACAGCACTGGGAAGCAACTCTTCCATGATCTGAAGGAACCTGCGACATCAGCAGATCCATGGTGGGTGGGCACAGGCAGAGAGAGGCTCAACCTGCCCTTTCTTCCAGCTGTCCCAAAAGCAGAGCCACAACATCAGTGAATAAACATCCCATGGTAGCTGCTGCAAACAATCAGTGTCCCAAAGCACTCACTAACACTTGATTCTGGAGCCTGCACTGGAAATCCACAAGCACCTCAGTTTACTGCACAGCTCTGACCATCTCCTGCTGGTGGGGTTGAGCCCTGCTGTGGTGCCGGGACCATCCCACCCACCCATGTTCTCCTGGCCCGTCTCCCTTTTCTCAGCTGCATGTTCCTACTGCCTTCATTAGTTCCACAGTTAGAAAAATGCATTATAAACATTAGCTGACTGCAGGGAATCACTCCAGGGTCCCTCCATCCTCCTCCTCAAGTCTCTGCGACTTCCGCAGCAAATGGACCTCGTTGTACAGTTTGGGTATTTCCCAAAGAAGTGCTCAAGAGAAGCTGATTCAGATTCAAGATGAACATCCAGGTCTCTCATTATGTCATAACTTAATGACAAAGACTTGACTGCCCATAGCCTGGGGGGATCAGATCTTCCAACTCCAAACAAAGACACACACGCTTCCAATCCATGGAATTCTGTAATATGGTGTGCCAATCAGACACAAATCGGGGTGTGTACTGGAGACCTAAGTTAAAACAAATTTATAAAGTTGTTCCTGTAAGTCTAGATATTCAAAGCCCTGAGCAGAGATATTGTTGTTCTGCCATAGGGAAACTATCAGCAGCAATTCAGATACTAACATACTGAGTCTGCTCTCAGTTCATTCCCAAAATTCCTTCCTCCAGAAGGATTCCATGGGAATTTTCAATGAAGTATTTGATGCAATATTATATCCTTTAGATAAATTACTTGGAAAACATCAATTTTTCTAGAGAATAAAACTTAAACTTAAAGCAGAAACGTAAATTCCACGTTCTGTGTTCTGATTTCCAAGCAACAAGGAAAATAGTTATTTCTGGCTCATCCTCACCCTCTGTTCCTGTTCCTTACTGAGAAGCGACCTCTGCTCTGCCAACAGGCGCTCTCACCTTCTGTCTCCTGCTGGGTACACGCTCAAAAAGAAAACCATTTACAAAAGACCCTGCACTTGCCCCGCGCCGCCTGCTGGGAGGCAGGACACAGATGCAAAGGGCTGGAGATGCACCAGCCACAGCAGCTCCCCAACAAAGCCCCCCAAAAATAAACCCCATCCTGCCGGGCAAGGCTGCCCAGCTCCACAGCCCCAACCACATCCCCCATGAGGGGCTCACGGTTTAGGTGCTGGGATGCTTTTCCAAAAGGGAACGTTTTAACTCCAAGCCCAGGTAATCAGAAAAAAAATGCTAATTAAAAGCTAAGTGATGATGTTTAAAAAAAACAAACAAAAGCAACTCTGTAGTAAATAAAGTTACATTTTGGGTTTTTTTAGATCAAATATCATATTTGGGCGTGAACTGCTAAGACAATTTCACAAACACACCAAAAACATTAGAAAATAAGGACTGGCCAATTAGCAATGCAGGAGGCTCAAGTCCAAGTGTACCTGGGACTCAGCTCAGCATCCAGTAATTACTCATCTTTGTTGAATACCAGTCAGCAGTTCAAATACAGGTTCTGTCTTATAACTTAAAAATTTACCATTTCATTATCACTTCACAAAACAAACATCACTAAAAACCTCTGCCCATCATGGCTACTGTTTCAGTCCTTTCTATATTTTATCTCTTCTGCCCCAAAATGTGGTATTTCCTTACATTTTTGGAGGAAACCAAATGGGTAGAGAGTTCATCTATTTCTTAACTAGAAAACAAACTATCAAACTTCAATCCTTCACATACTTCAGTGCTCCTCTCTAAATGTCCCATAGAGCTATCACAAAGAGATTAAAAACTATTCAGTTGTAATAATAAGCTGACTAATATGTACGGACTAGAGAGTTAATTCATTAGTACAAAGAACTTTCTATCCATTCATCTCAATTTTCTATTGCACAGAAACTTCCCATGAAAATTTCACAAAGCCAGAAAACTGTCTCTCACTCACTCTAATGTGGGGTGAGATCTGTTGCACTCGTACTTGGTCACTGAAGAATAACAATTACAATTGTAAGGCAATCCACTTTAGAAAATATATACAAAGCAAGACCAGGATGATTGCAAACTGAACTCCATTTCTCACAAGCCTGAGACAGAAAATGAAATAGAGGAGGTGCCATTAATTACACAGACTGCTCCAGCATCCTACTGGCAAAGCCTCAGGCTGCAAGAAAGAAATGAATCCCACCGTCAGCAGCCAGTGGTTCATGGCAGGAAATGCAACAAGTAAATTATTCTGTGCCACCATGGAAGGCTCTGCAGATCATGAATTACTCAAAACATCAGTGACCCTTCAGAACAATTTGCCCCCTTCACCCCCTACAATCTGTACTGTTGTGCACCCAGCATTTGGTCTTATTTCCCATATTGAAAATTATACTTAAGGCCCAGATCCTGCTACCAACAGGGAATACATCATGTCCTGTATCTCTCAAGATGCATGTCAGGGGGTATTGTAAAAGCACAGGTCCTACAGCCTGGAGCTGCTTGTGAGTCTACAGAAATAGCTGCCAAGAAGGAGTTAAGACCAAATATCAGGAGAAATAAACCATGATTTCATTAAATTGCACTTCAGTGTAATGGTACAAAAGGTATTAAAACTCTCTGGAGCAGGGTTAATAGCAGATCTTATGGAAGTGGTTAATTAAGAGGTCAGCAATTTCCTAGTACATTTACATTGGGTTTATGGACAGGTTTTGGTTAAGGAATGTATCACCCCGTGTAAACTGGTCAACTTGTAAAAACTAAAGATAGCACCTTTTGTGAAATGAATTCCGCTGTGCCAGCAAACAGCAGTGCCTTCTTCCCAAATTTCTGCCCAAGTTACAAAGCTCACAAACACTGAGACCACTGTGGTAAATCTACACATGTAAAGAGTGACTTGTCAAAAAAACCCCAAACCACTGAGTCTCTTTAAAGAGAACAAAAAATAACAGGTTCAAATTCAAGTGTTCACCACTTCCCATTACATCCTCAATTTTAGGTTAAATGGGAAAAATAAATCCAAGACTGTACTGAGAAAGCCTTTGATGTACACAAAATCTAGTGAGGATTGCAGAGCTAAATAGTTAACTCAATTAAAAGACTTGCTAATTGCTTCCCAAAACCATACTGGTGGAACTGGTTGACACCTCAGGGCTGGGC
Source organism: Grallaria varia (assembly GCA_013396735.1). NCBI lineage: Eukaryota > Metazoa > Chordata > Aves > Passeriformes > Formicariidae > Grallaria > Grallaria varia. The sequence continues at coordinate 825,299 of VWZG01006218.1, forward strand.
ACCTGCCAAGGCCACCAAGAACAGGCGTGTTGGCTTTGCCTGTGGCTCCAGGAGGGCCCTGTGTGGGCAAGGGCAAGAGATCACGGAATCCCAGAATGGGTTTTATTCTTCTGTTCTGTCCTTAAACTATCTTGGTTCCACTCAAACATTTTCTTTTCTCTTTGCATTCTCTTCCCCATCCCACCAGCAGCTGCGTGGGAGCTGAGCTGCTGGTTAGGGTGAACCACCTGAGCACAACATACACCAGGGAAAGTGATTTGTGGGGAGAAAACAGCAAATACCTCACAGTGGGACTTGCTCATGAATCAGCAACAGATCATGCAGCCAACTGGAGAAGAGGCAGAAATGCATCTGTTTGAAAGTGAGGAGAAAAGCTTTGCTCAGTGGGCTGCAGTTCCTCTCCCGAACCGATTGAGGATAGAGGGTAACCACAAAAGTCTCTGCCCACTTACACACAGAGTTCAGAGAAATTCAAATCATCTGCAAGCAGAGCCAAAAGGACACACAGCACAGTGCCAGAGGGGGCAGGAAGCACATGATACATATATATACACACTTACAGATATTTTTCACTTCCCTTCAGGGGAAGTATTTGGGTGAGAAACATTCTGCTTTTCACAGAGAGTTCGAGTGGGACACAGCAACATTCTCCAGCAAGATGAAGGTTTAAACCCCTTCCTGGCTCCCTCCACACAAAGTCCGACTGATCTCGAAATAATGAGCGTCAACAAGAAGCAATATCAGCAGCAGATACTTAAATCATTCTCTCAGAATTAAGAACACTCGATAAATTCAGCCCAGTTACAGCCAGGGGCAAAAACTTGGCAATACTGGAAGTCAGCTGCAAAGCAGAAATGATGTACCCACACTGAATAACCCCCCTTGCCATGAGTCTCTTGTTCCCTTCCCTTACTATATTTAGAAAATCGAAAGGATTTAATGGAAAACAGCAAAGCTGGGAAATTGACTGCAACTCTTAAGAAAAAGCCTAGGAGGCTAATGAACCATTATGGTAAAAGCTGAATAAGCCCAGATCCTGAAAAGAAATTGGAGGTGTATTTTAGATATGCATGAAGACGATCAAAAAACCATTTCACAGATTGCTGTGTGCAAGTAGGGCACTTTGTTTCATCTTATCCAGCTATACACCTTCAACGAAACAAATCTTTAATTTGACTTACAAAAGCATTAAGTATTTTGGGAGCTGCCTTGAAGTCGGCCAAATCATGTTCCTGGAGGTATTTCAAGCTAATTTTTAAAAGCCAACAGTTTCAATTATTAGAAAAATAGGCTCAGCTGCTTCCCCAAGGGAAGGGTGAAAGAGTGAAAAAACCCCAAACTTTTTATCATCACAGTTGAGTCAAGTGCAATGAAGGGGTTTATTACAGATATTGAAGTGGCTGGTTAAAAAGCAACTTAAAGGGATTCTTTATGTTATCCAAAGACTTGAAGTTTCTTCACTCACACATACATATCACATGGAAGTTCAGCTATTGTGCTCAAGATTTCTAATCATGGTCTTAATTCGGCAAAAAAGAGCATTAGCATTTGCAAAAAATTCCAGACCCTCATTCTGCAAACACAACTGAACTGAGAATACTCATGCACACAAAAATAAAGCCCAGATGGACAGGTAAGATCAGGGCCTGACTGACCCCAAAGCAACAAAGAACAGAGATATCTAAAAAGCTCCTGTAAGGGCCTGAACCTGCAGAAACTAAAAAAACATTCAAACAGGACTAAAAAATGGGAGAATGTAGTGAAAAACCCCCACACAAACCAAACAACAAAAACAAATAAACAAAATAATCACTCCTCCCCACCCACAGAAAAACTGTTGTCTAAGTAACATGCAAAAAGGACCACTAGTAGTTCCTTGCCTTGGTATGGTATAATCACAAAGATTCTTTGGGACATTAAAAAAATTCTGGAAGTCTAATAAATATTAATAAAGCTTATTAAACTATTTCTGGAAACTTCTAGTTTCATTACTCTGTAACAAAACTACTATTACAGGATCACAAAAATTACAGATTTTAGACACCAATTCATTCTTATACTACTTGGATACCAGGGTACTTGTTTCTTATTTTGATGGCAATTGAGATTAAAAGAGGCTTCTAGGTCAAAGCAATATCTTTGGTTAAACATACACATAGCTGAAAAAACAATCAAATTTTAGACAAAACCTTCTGTAACTTTGAAATCAATTCAGTGACTGTCAAAGCTGCTTTGAAAGCCAAGCACAAGTTCAGAAACACTGCTGAGCATTCACAGAGACACAGCATCCCAACCCTCGCAAAGGAATGCTGGTACCTCCGGAGCACGAGCCGGGGCTGCACCCTCCTCATCTGCATCTCTTTGTCATTTAGGCTGTAGAAACTGGCAATTTCACTCCTTTCAATTCTGACATGAGTCATTTAATTCGAAATAAAGTCGGATGTGATGTACCATGCAAGAGAGCCAAGAAAAGGAGCTTGTGCGCTTGCCTTTGCCCGGCTATCACTGCAGGAGCAAACCAGGAGTGCTATCGGAGCAGAGCAGGCTCTGGGCCAGGCTGGGCTCTGCCTCGGCCAGGCACCCATTCACCAACAACATTTCCAGTAGCTCAACGTCTCGCTGTTAAAGGATCATTTTTAAGAGTGAAATTTCCTTCTCGCACACCACTCCTACACCTTTATCAGTGGGGAACAGCAGTGTCAGCCAACGGCCCGACAGGCTAAAACATATTGTATATTCCAGGGAGACTCCTGAGCCTCATTCCTTATTTATACGTCTGGAGTCAGAATTTGAATGAGTATGAGCCACAATATCTGCCTGTACAGAAGATCCCCAATACTCACTTTGGAGTTTATCACAGCAACAAACAAATGCAAGAAAATTGTGATACTCCAGTTTTAGAGTGAGACATCACAACTCTCTTAATAGCTACAATAAATTCAGTATCAGAAAATAATTTAGCAAGCTCAGAAAACAGTTTGTTTGCAGTTAGCAATGCTCTGGTTAGCCACAAACATTGGCAACATCAGCATGTATCAATACCCAGGTAATGCCAGAGAGCAAACAGGTAACCCTGAGCTATGACCAAAGGGAAGTCAAGCACAGCTGAGTTAGAGCAGCATCTCAGGCAGCTCATGTGTAATAGAGAACCTCTTTTTCAGAACCAGTTCCACACTTGGCAGTGTTTTCCATTTCCTATTTCAATATCAGGAACCTGGAAGTGGGCAGGCAGGAAAGGGCAGAGGAAGGGTAACCCCTGCTCCTGCCTGGAGGGGACACCACTGCAAATACCCTGTGCCAGGGAGGTGTTGCTACAACTCAGCTCCATCACACACTGGCAGCAGAGAAATGCAGAGGTTTGCATGCCAAGATATCACCTGGAAGATCCTTTTATACCTTACCACACACCTCACCTGGAGCGATTACCAGTACACAGTCCATGAGGAATTAACACTGCATTCAAGCATTAATATGGTGCTTTCTCACATACACACACTGGCGTGCAAGAAGTCTCAGACCTGCTTTAGTCTTCAATCCCTACCCATGTTTACACCTCCTGAACGTGCAATAGGAGGACAAGAAATGGACTGGCTCATGCTGGGTGCTGAGGATGCCTTGGAATGGCCCAGACAAGCTGTTCCATTCTAATGGAGAAGCTGAGTTGCTATAATTCACTTTTTCTTTCCCATTCCTAACTCCCCATGTGCTACACCTCCATATTTAAAACCTTCTAGGCTGAACACCTGAGACTGAACACGCAGGAAAGGCAGTAACACATTTTCTACCCAACTCATTCATAAGACATACGTACATGCACATGCCAGATGCAGTTCAGTTTGGGTTCTTTAGGCAGCATCAGTTTCCTGTAGTCACTTCAGTTAGAAAGCACCACAGGATCTTGGATGTGAGCCCCAGATCTGCAGATGTGCACAGGAACAAACTTCCACATTTCGGCACACTGTGAGAGGCAGTTTGGAAGTGAATGGGCAATCCTGGACACTGCAGTCACTGGTGCTCCCCAGTTGCTCTGGATATCCCCCCCAATCTATTTAAGAGTAAAAACATCATGAGCAACTACAGAAAATATTTTCAAACATTCCCTTCTGGGTTTTATCCTCATCTCTTGATGCTCCCTTTTCCATAAATATGTTTGAGCAAAAGCATTTATTTTCTCAACAGGGATTTATAAATTTGAAAGAAATACCTCAGCATCCCAGTTGCACCTGTAAGGGGTGCCACATCCTGCTCTTACCTGAGCAGGGAATGGGATGGCTCCTGAACAGCCAATGAAGAATGAGAAGAGGAGGTAAAAACAGGCCCTGACCCAACCCCATCAATAAGCAAGAGCAATGTGCAGATCTGATGGATCTCACTGAATTGTAGCCTTGCTAACTTCTAGCAGTTACCAAGTAAATTCTATGTATTCCATAGCACTGGACTGCCAAAGTCACATACTCCCAGTGACTGATGACAAGTTTGTCACTGCACTTATGCCTGAGTCCTCTCTATCTTTCCTCCACCCCCCTAAAGCAGCACTGGTGAGTTGGATGCTCAGCTCTTCCACTCCCTGCACAATGATCCTTCCTGCAACCAGAACCAGGGGGAGCTGCTGCCACCACCGAGTGAATCAATAGGTGAGCTCAGAAGTGCTTACCCATACTGCAGGGCTGGATGACACACTAATAAACACATGACAGGCTTCCCCCCGTGCCTGGACTGCTCCATGTGCCCTCCCCACTGCCAGATGGGCATGTTCTGAGACTGCAGAAACACCCAGTGTACCCTCACCAACACCCTAAGGGGTAAAAAGGAATGTTTCCCCCCACAGATGAAATAGCTGATGCCCTGTGGGTTTTTTCACTGCATCAGGAACCCTACCCACAAATGCAGATCTGTTCTGCACATCATTTAGCACAGCACTTAGCTCACTGAACACACTGTTCCCAATTGCTGCAGTTCAAGCAAGTCCCTCGAGCAAATGGATAATAAATGGTTTTCTCAAAGCCATTTACAGAAGAGTGTTAATACTACATATTTAAGCCTCACTTAAAATACTCAAACATAAACAAGATGACTTACTCCACTGGATGGCAAGAGAAGGCTAACTTGCTTGCTTTACCAATGTTCATTCAGGACATGCAAGTGCACAAGACAGGAAAAATTAATTCAAAGAGCTGCAACCCTACGGAGAACAAAGAGATGGAGAGATCTGGAGAAATTCTTTTATTCTTCAGACAAGGGAAAATGCAGAGCAAGTAGGTGGTGTTGCCAAGCTGGCATAAGCACAAGTTAAAGACAAGATGATGCCCAGGTGGACACAAAGAAAACCTGCTGATCTGATACTACTTGTAAGTACCTTTGCAAAGCGAGAAGTCCAAAGGCCTTGAAGTTTATCTCAAGCACCTGCTTGCAGATCATTCTCTTCAAAGATCCAATGCTTATTTAACTTACGGTAGCTGAGCTCTCTACATCACAGGTCAGATCCTCAGGCATCAATGAATTGTGCAAAGACCCAAACAGACTGGTTTAAGGTACTAAATATAAGTGTAATAGTTTAGATAGATGCTTGATGGCAAATTCAGTGCAATTACATACAAGGTGTTCATTCCTTGTACACACTTATTCAGTCCAGCTGCAAGGCTTAGTCTTATGACAACACACCTATGGCACAGAGAGGGGACAAAAGGCCATTTTAAGTGGATAATGAAGGGGACACACATTAGACTACTTATCCCTCCCCTGAGATTGCCATTCCCAGCCCTTGGAAAGTGACAGTTTAAATGGCTCAGCATTGTCCTGCTATGCCATTTAGTCCAATTAAGCACTTCTGTTTAGCATACACAATTCACAGGGCAACCTCCTCACTGTTCTTGCTTATTGCTTTCTTGCATTATGGAAAGTACCAAGCAAGAGCTCCGCCACTGATGGGCTCAGAGCTGCACTACGACTCATCTCCAGTTAACTCTCCATGTAATTCAGAAAACAGCCATTTTTTATCAACAGGTAATTCCAGAGGCATGACAGATGTTTCAAAGACTTTAGATGATCACAAAACACCAGCTGGCTGCTAAAAGGATGTGAGCCTGTTTCTTCTGCTTCAAAGACTCTCTGCCTGCTTAAAACACCTGCCCAACAACAGCTCAGATATTGGGAACTTTTGCATGGTGCTCACATGGGGAATGGACTCTGGAACAGGATGGGCAGGTGCTGCTCAACATGTCCATCACATGGGCACCTGCCTGGGATCAGGTGACATGACCTGAGCTGTTGTTCTGCTGAATTCTTACCCATCCAGCTGACCTCTGCTCCAACAGGAGCATCCCAGCACCTGCATGCCCATTATATACAAGTCACCTCCTTATTGCCATAAAGGACCTTTATGACCATTCCTGCATCTGCAAGGACAGTTCTATCAGCTATTTAAAAGTACCCACATATCACGTGGTAAATTCTACAGCAACAATCCCATCTGGGGGGCTCCGGAGACTGTCCCCTGCTCTGCCTGAGAAGGGAACCTGCACATCTTCAGGATGCAGCAGTGGCCTGTTAACTGGGCTGTGTGCTCGTGGGAGCTGCAGGGACTGGCCTGTTCACTGGGCTGTGTGCTCCTGGGAGCTGCAGGGACTGGCCAGGCTCCTCACCTGAGCAGCTCCTGTAACAGGCTTGCTGTAAAGGTGGCCCTGAGGGTTCAGTCACCTTGTCCCAGTGCCTGTCCCCAGCCAGCCACTGCTCCCTCTGTGTGTAGCCCAGCTGGGGGATTCCTGGCTCCCACATGGAATTTCTGACTTGGTGTGTGCAGATAGCACAGCTCCAACTCCCACCTGCACCACAATTAAAACTGTATGGAAAACATCAACTCTACCCTTATGGCACAATTTGACCTGGAAACCTGAAGATCTCACCACACCTTGTCCTATATTTTAATTCAGGAACAACTACAAAACAATGCTGAAGAGAATTCTAAGGGTGGTTATGTAATAAAAGCCTCTTTTCATCTTGAATGCATAAAATAGCCAAGGAACCTTCTGTGGCTCTCAGATACTCTTTGCATTACTTTTCTGTTTGAACTGGCATGACTCATTTATCTCATTACCAATACTTAAAATGTTGGTAGAGCTTTACTTTAATTCACTTCTGAATGTCAGAACAAGGAGAATGAACAGCAGCTTCTGCCATTTAGAATGGTTGAGACAAGTTTGGTTTTGTTGTTAGTTTTGTGTTACTTAAAAATTGTACATCAAGCCCTCTTTTTGCACAGCTGAAAAAAATTTGGTACCTCTAAAAAATATCAATCACAGAAAAATAAATCTGAATATACACAGAAGAGCATCATATGAAAACACTGCATGCAGGAGGCTGAGCCAACCACTCTTCATCCAGCTGCCTTACAACTTACTACCCCTATTAGTCCCTACCTGAATAACAGCAAGATTGATCCTGCACACAAATATTAGCCTTTCTCTCTTATGGTTTTTAGCCTCCTATACTAGAGGAAAAAAAAATAAATTAAATGAAACAAAACCCGCTTGTCTTCAGGCAGTCACAATCACCTCTATAATTCTATAAATATCCTCTGCACAATAACTCACGGCATGTATAAAAGCAATGACAAGGTCACTTACTATGAACAATTCATGATCGGTTACCCTGGCAACAGAAATGTGTGGCAACACAGGAAAAAGGCACAGGAAAAATTATAGGATGTTTCCATTATGTATGTGACTCCTGTGATTCCTCCAGAAGGGTTTACCTAAAAAGTCTCAGCCTCCAGCTGTGTCTCCCTTTCTCTAGTTCCTCACCAATAGGAACTTGGCTTGTTTTACTGGAGTTACAGAAGATCTACAGCAGTCAAAAGAAAATCAAGCATGTGACTGTTTAAAACCCAGTGAAAATCCTTATCAATGTTATCTAACAGTCCAGCATGAACATGGTGGGTGAGTGTCATCTTAGGAGTTGAAATTCCCAATTAGCAGTCCCTGTTAGTTACTTTGCCATCATCCAATTAAAAAAAATCAATCATCAATCTACACATCACAATGGGTTTCCAAGTTGTCAACAGGACTTGTGAATACATGTGTTAATTTAGGACTTAAAACTTTCTAGCAGGAGGCTCAGCAGAAGGCAAGGTTTTCTGCACAGGTCATGGTTCTGGAACGATTCTGAGTGGAACTGGCAATCTCTGAAGCCCAAGTGAGCTCCCACAGCACAGTTCTATAACAGCAGGTTGTCAGCCTTTCACTGATGTAAACTCAGCCTTGACAAGGACTCAACAATAACCACACTGCTTCTGAATTAAATATCCCAAACAGATTCCAGAGTAGGTGTGCAGGCCTCTTACCATGTCGGAATGGGAACAGTGGTCTCAGGAACGCAGAGTTGCTCCAGGTCTGTGCACAGAAAAATAAGTGCCAAGATAAGCAGAGCCCTCTCACATCCATCACTGCAAAGGGCACGTTCCTGAGGCACCCCAGAAAGAGAGGCAGCAATGAAGTGGTAGAGACCACAGACAGAACCCACCAATGAGTCCCCGCTATTATGATGTAAAAAGAAACCCTCTTCTGTGCCTGAGAAGACAGGCATCGATCCATGCCTAGCACACATAACACACCGTGGTCCTTGAAATTCAGGGATAAAGAGTTCTCAGCCTTTTTGTGGTGTCCCTCTCCAGCCACCTCCAAGACAACGATGATGTCAAAGGCATGTGGCAGACCTATGGATACCAGGGGCTGTGCCTTCCAAAGGTAGTGTCACATACTCAGCCTTGGAAAAGTGCAAACTGAAAGTGAAAAAATAATTGATCTATCAACAGCAAGCAGGATAAAACACTCTGTGGCACAACAGTCTGAAGTGATGTGAAGTGAGAGATGTGAATTTCTCAAAGCACCCAACATCACCATAAAGAAACAGGAAGAAAATTCAACCTTAAGTTAGAACGCAAGGGAGTCTTGAAGAAATTCAGAGTTCTGCAGCTTTTTGGCTTCCCAAGTTGGACTTTAGGAAACAGACTGATGAAAAACCTGATGGATGCATCAGTGATTTCTACAGGTGATTGCAGCACAGCTTCAATATTTGATCCCTGCAGATGGTTTTGTAGACATTCTCAGGGATGGCCCATGCACAGGAAACAAACCCCACCCAATACCACTCTGAATAGTGGCCCACAGTAGAACCACACCAATAGAAAGAGGATGCAAAACTCCGTAATAGTTCAAAAGACAACACCTTGAGGGCAAACTATGGGCTCTTCCAGAACACTGCAACCACTGGGTCAAGGTGGAGAGCACAGAGGAGCTCTGAGAGCTCTGGATACTGCAGAGAACAGTAAAATTGAGGGGAGTTTAACACACATGAATACTGCAACAAAGGAAGCTTTATAGTGAGCAATGAAACACCTGACTGAGTGTGTATTTTCAGCACTCGCTTCTTCAAAGTACACAGGAATTTACAGTGAAGATCCACATCAGAAGTGAAGAACAGCTATTCCAATCATGTCCTAAACAACAGCCCATTTGAAAAGAGATGCTGCGTGATAGAACTGCCTCTGCAATTTCCAGACAGGTTGGACTGCTCACAGACAGACCAAAACAGAACTGGAAAAGGAAAAGTAAAGGCAATAACTGAAGCCCCAAATACACATTAACCTTCTAAGCTACCGTGTTAATCTCAAGTTTGTTTCTAAGAGGTTGTACAATCAAAAACCTTGACCACCTTAAGAATTCTGGAAGGTTAAATGTAACTTTTCAACAGTAAATTCCTGCCCCTTCTTCAGTAGAATAATCCTGACCATTATAATTAACATGGCTGATAAGATTATTTATTTTATGCTCTTCACAGTGGATGAAACTGTCCAAGACTCTGTAATATGACCGCAATGTTGACCCCTTCACACAGCAGGGACACATAAAAAGAGAATTGCCTAAAAATTCTACTATAATCTCCTAAAAACTCTGCATCTAGAAGGAATAAGAATAAAGGCCTTTGAAAACAAGGGTTTATTAAATTTGAAGTCAATTTCATGATTAGGAAAGAACTGACTTTTAATTCTCAAACTCCTGAGCTGGAAAGACTAGAATTAGTTCTTCAGATTTCAATTTGCAAGGTTTGCTAACTCTGCAATTCCTGCCAGAGATGCCCCAGTTTCACACTGCAAAGGCAACTCCTAAAGCCGGGCTTGTTTTTCCATTACCAAAAGACAAAAGAAAAGGGGAAAAAAACCCTCAGATTGGCTGCTAACCAATATTTTTTTCTATCTTCTGCTTCTAAAATATCCAATGGCAGTATATAATTGTAAGGACCTGATGCCCGGACCATGTCTGCCCTTTTGAGTATATAACAAAAAAACCATGGAATTTGAAAATTCCCTTCCACCTCCTTCACCAATATAAAGATCAGAAAATTTAAATAATCAGAAAAATGTATCAGACCTGCTCACTCAGGTGACTTTTCTCTATCAAAATGTAGTTTGGCCTTCATCTGTGGAAGAGATGGGGGTTCCAACTCCCACTACTTAAGGATTTTAGTCATAGTGTCTCATCAAATAACTAGAAATCCAAATTTTCTCCTGGTCTTCTCCAACTATTTAATACCAGGTACAAGTTTAGATACTATAAATTGCATTTTTGCTGTCAAAATAGAAAGAACCCAAAAGACCACAAGTTTTCAGTTATTTATCACATTTGGAAAGGGTTGCATCATGTACTAAGTATTTTATTCCATATCTATTTTTATTTCCAATTAAACATTGTTTCCGAAATAATCCCATATCAAATTGAACCCAAAGTACTACAGACAACAAACAAAATCAGCATCTTCCCACTGCTTTCTCAGCCACTTTAAATGCCAGTCCTGGGTCCATAATTAACAGCGAGTTCCACAAAACACACAAGGTTCAGGCTTGCTTTCCTTTTACATATCAGTGCACATGGTCCTAGAGGCACCTTACAGATACTTCAAACTTTTCCAAGCCTGCAAGACCCATCTAAAAATCTCCCTTTTTTGTCTTCAAAATCTTGGGGAATTTCTTCATCCTGCTAATAAGCCCTCGTGGTCAACAGGCCCTCGCAGGGTGAGGTATTGGCAGCGTTTCAGCGACTCCACACTGATAGAAAGCCACACAGAAAACGTATCCCAAACCCCACAGTCATCTGTCACTGTAAGTCAGCCAATTGGAACTACAGGGGGTATTTTGAAGCAGGCACCATGTAATTGCCTGCTTGGAATTCTGCCAAGGCGCTGCAGCTAATTATTTTTTAAGGATGAATTTAGTGCTTGCATGAAAGCCGATGGATCAATGGCCCAGGCAGATGAAACCACTTCCCTCCCAGCTGAGATGCAAAGGGCTCTGCTGGGCACCGACAGTGCCCCTTGTGCTGGCACTGGAGGGGCACCTGCGTTAGAGGGACACTGTTCAACACCCTCCCCTGGGAGCAGAATCCACAGGTCCCACCTCTCCGTGCAGAGCCCACTGCTGTCCCTCCTGCCAGAACTCAAACCAGCCGCTTATGTTCTTAACATGTATAATATATATAGATTTACACCTCTAAAGCACTCATTTAGTACTAAAGGAGACTGAACCAGCCCGTACCTGAGCAAGAAGTAAAAACAGTCTCTAAGATTTCTCTGCTGGCTGATATAGGTTTTAAAAGACCAAGTATCAGAAGGAAAAACTAACTCTACACATAATTACATCCTACAAATAACACCCTGCATGGGATGCATCTCTGTCTTCTTTCATGATTTCCAGAGTGTTCCATGCTGATATTAGGAAGGAAAGGCAACAAAATTAGTCTCTTTACTAGAAAGAAAAATAAAAGTAGCAGGTCCAGATGCTGGCTTAGCATCATTGCCACACCACCAACAGCACTTGGCAGCCACCTGAGGTACTAATTTTTTTTTCAGAATATAAGGATTCATCCCCTATGCCTCCAGTATAAAACAGTAAAATTAAGAGGACACAAAAACTTAGCCAGAAAATAGTTAACTACATAAGGAAAATACAGGTATGTGGCATAGATGTCCATACACCCCCCATCCCTGTCAGGTACTGCATGCCTGGGCAGCACAGGTCAGATAAGCAGAAATAAAGGCAATATTTTAGATGTGGTAAAATTGATTTACTGGTTTAGTTGTATATAAATAAGGCTTGTTATTTTCAAGAAAGTTTTAAGTGCTTTTAACAATCCTTTTACAGCTCAAGTAAGATGTTTGCAAATATAAGTGTTCTCTAAATGAATACTGCAAGTTCTCGAATAAGTCAGAACTGGTTTTTTCTGGAACAGAAATAACATGAGCAGAAAGACCTTCAAATCTAAATCAAGGAGAAAAGATTAAATAACAAAAGGTGAGCAGACTGAATTTGCCCATTTGGTTCCAAAACGCAAAGTCACAATTCATCTGCATTAGAATTAAGGGAAAAAATCTAGGGATTGACATTGAATGAAATAAATGTGACTGTACGAAGCAGAACCATATGGACAACAAACACTGATTAACAAGGTTGAGATTCAGTCCCTTTACGGTCACTGCACACACCTCAAGTGCCCAGGGAGGAGGCACAAGTGACAGCATTCCTCATCCATTCCTCATCCACTGGGAAGGAGGTCACCAAGATCCAGGGAACAAATCCTGCAAGTGGCACATGCCAGGAGACAGCAGCCAAACCTGAGCAGTCCTGATTCCTGCCCTGCCTGGGATTTTGGGGCAGAGATCAGAGGCAACACAGCCAAGCACAGCAGGGATGTAGCAGCACGTCCCTCCTGCTGCTGGGGCAGGAGATTCAGCCTTGCCACGCAGGGATCACACCCCAAAAACTGGGCAGCTTCTCACTTAGCCCACCGACAACGCAAGGGACTTGCTGACATTCACCTGGGCTGTAATAGCATGGTGAAAAACACAACGTGCCACCAGTCAGAGAGAGAATTATGGGACTCCTGGAGTTTTCCCCTCTCTCAGGTAGAGACAGCACAGACCAAGAGCAGCAAAGCTCATTATTCCTGGCACAAGGAGCTGCCAGGTTGCCCTCCAGTTTCCATGTTCTCAGCACTCAGCTGTCACCCTTTCTCCCAGGGTCTGGCATCAGCACCAAGTGACAAACAGTAACAGGCCTAAGCTGGACCAAACTGACTCCATTTCTTACCCAATTAAAGAGAATTCATCAGGCAAGAGCAGAGGAGCTGGAGCTCTGCTGCCTGGCCTCACATTTTCCTCTTCACAGCCCCCTGCTCTGGCACAAACACTTGTCAGACCAGTGCAGTTCTACCATCACAATAATGAAAGCACCAAAGTATCTGTGCAGTATAGGATGGTTTCAAAACATAAATATCCAGGTTTTAAGTTCAATAGTAAAAGACAGGGGGAAAGGAAGAAAAAAATAATCCGTCAACAGAAAATGATTCGACATTTCCATTGCAGAATCTGTTTTTTTCCCCAATTTTATTTCTCATTTGTTGTAGAGTTGGCAGACATTACCAACACGTAACAGCTTTCCTTGCTTTTTGCCACTTATAAAAAAACCCACACACAGGTTGTCTGTGCATTGCAACCTCTCACTGACATTGGAATTGCACCAAAGTTCCCACAGAAACTTCTGCCCAACCTGTACCACCCAGCAGCTTTTTAAAGCAGGTTGAGACACAGGGATGAATTTCTCAACTCTTTTCCCTGTCCCCCTCCTCAGCTTTCTCCTCGTAAAAGGCTTTGTCCAGCACTGCTGAAGTTAACAGGCAATGGAAGCAGCACTGAGAATATGCATCTCTAAGACTTGTGGAAACAGAAGAGTACCAAGTTTTGAAGAACGAGAACAAGAACTCACAGATGTTCCATTTAGTTCACTTTGCAAAGTGACAGTTTAAGAATTTCCTTTCCAAAGAAAACATCTGTGGCAAAGGTTTAAAGTCCCATTTTTCTTTTGACTTGAATTCACTCTCCTTTTCTTAAATGTCCTTTATACAGACCCAACAATACAGGTTTTCTCCTCAAAGATAATGACACACTGCAAAGTAAAACCAAAAATTCCTCAGCAACAGCACATCATTAAAAGTAATTTATACAACTGCTACAGATGACTGAGTCAAAAAGGAATTATGAAACGCTGAAAACCATGAACATTAAGGAGTACGCAGCTTTTCTATGTCTTCCCCCCCCCTCCCCTCCAACTTATCTATGCTAGTAATTTCTGCAGGCTGAATGCAGCCTGTCCTCGTCCTCAGGATCTCATTCACTAATGACAGCCTGCAGAGGAGAAACGCAGCACGTGCAGTCGTAGCACGCACACTGTCACTCAACTTCCACACACACTGCCACAGGCAAGACTGAAACATAAAAGGTAATGCAACTCCTTCCTTTTCCAGTCTTTTAGCACCAAGGGTTTATAAAGATACAGTCTTTTTACATAGAGATTGTATACACAGAGATACATGTATTTCTCTTAAATCACATCATGTATTTGTCTGCTGAGTTACCTTGGTGAACACCAACTGAGATACAATTCCAGCTTCAGATACTCCACTTTGCATTATTTTCCCCAGTGACAGTGGCTAAGGACTGGTTGAGGCTTCCAGAACAAAACAGCCCCAAAAAACTGCACATCAGCATAGTGGTTACAACACTCACACCGTAATTAAGAAATCCAGGCTGAATTGCCTTCTCTGCCTGAGAGACAATAAATAATTCCACATACATCCTTCTAGGAGACAGCTACAGGCTGTGCCCAATTCTGGCTGGAAATGTTTGACATTTCTCTTTCTGCAGTGTTCTACTTGGATAGAAAAGAGGAAAGATCAAGACTCGTTGTGAAAGACAAGACAGGTACAGCAGAAGTGCTGCTGTCTCAGTAGGCATCACATTCCACGTGCTACTTTCCACCTTTCATCCTGAATAAAACCATCAGAAACTACACAGGTTTATTCTGAGTACAGCAACCAAAACGCTCATAAAGTTATCCTTTTTCTAGCGCTTGCTGGTTCAATGTGGAAAATAAAACCAACAACCCCCTCTGTGGCCCCAAAGAGCAGCAATCCAAGCTAAGCTGGCAGAGCTTCAACAGGAGCCTACAGGATTTAGGATCTCTCTGTAGACAATTACAGGGCCATTTTAACACCTCCCCCCAACTGAAGGTGAGCACAGAACATGCATTTTCCATCCACACCCTGGACAAATATTCAGATCATTTGGCTACAGCAGGAACAGGGACTCCAAGCATCACATCCATTCAGTTATGTCTGCACAGAGACCACCAGCCCAACTCCACCTTTAGGTGGAGTTAGAAGACACCTACATTTTTGCTCCCAGCTGGCCACGGATGGAAGTCCTTAGGGTTTGGGATGCTCCAGATGACCTGTAAAAATCCCCTCCAACCCAAACTATTCCATTCTTCTATGACAAAACATGTAAGTTCACACACATACCAACCACACGGCCACTTCCCAGTATACAAACACAATTTTAGGCAACACGAGATTTAAGACAAAACTTATTTTTTTTAAAATAAAAACAGGAAGCCTGAGAATAAGACACTTCCAGTCCATATCACAGTTCAGGGACTGAAATATTACATGGATGTTTCCTCCAAGAGTTTTAGGTCACAGGGCTGCATGAAAAACTGAGATCACTGGAAGAACTCAGGTTTAAATCTAGCTACAGGGGCAGGAGAGAGAAAAGCAGTTCCACCTAAGCCAATCCTGTAATTAAAACAGATTTGAGACTTACTCAAAAAATAATGAGTTATTTAAATGGCAGTTTTAACTGAGCACCTGACAGTGGATGCTACAGGCTGTAGCACAGAAAGCAGAGTTATTAACCCTAAGCTCCTTCAAAAGAGGAGGGCTCTGGATCTGTGATGAGTAAGACTCCAACCAAAGCTGAGGAGGGGAAAAAATTTAAAATAAAAGTAGAATACAATATGCCTCGGTCATTTTATATGCTTTAAAAGCAAACACCTCCCACTTTAAATGTCTGTTGTTCAAAGTGAAACTGTCAGCTAAATTTCTGTTTTGGGGAGCTCCAGCACACAGCATTTGCTCTTAAGGCAATAAATACCGTGGGGATTATGTAGAACACAAAATCACTTAGAGCAGAAATTTGAAGAATCAACTTCCCCCAAGAACTAAATTGTCCTTCAAAAGTAAACACAGGGGGATATCATTATAATTTTATGCTGACTGCATAACAGTATTCTAACCCTCAAATCATTCTGTTTCTCAGGGCACTCCCTTCAACTCTAAAATTGCAGGTTAACACCCTCCAAGCAGTGAAAAACAATCCTGAAGTCAACTGCACTTATCAAACATTATTTAGGCAAGGAACTGATACCTTTTAATTTCAATATACATTAGTTACAGAAAGTACCTCAAAGCAAACATGAGCAAAAAACATCATAAAAGAAAAAAACACTCTCCCTGGAGACTTGGTTCTGAACTGCCCTGACTAAGAATCCTGATGTCCTGTACGCCCCATCACACAGGTGTCAGCTCAAAACTGATTTTCCTCAAAATATTTGAAACTACTTGTTTTCCACTTCTACAATTGCATGACACAAACACTTTATTCTAAAAAAAAAAAAAAAAATCAGGTTTGTAACTAATTACTTAAAATTCTATTAAGGGGGCCTCTATCCAGTAAATACATATTTTTTTAAATAACTTTTAAAAATAGTCCTTCAGAGCCTTCTCCTGAGCACAGGAATACTCAAAACATAACAGGAAAATTGGGTAGCAGAGATTTCAGTGCATATTTTCCAACTCTCTAATTACACAGCCTTCCTCTGGGTCTTTCCACGTGCATTATTAGCACTTAAACATTAACACACATTACTTGTGATTTCCCTCCTAGGTGTATGGTTATTGGTCTGGAATATAATCTTTTCTACACTAAGCAATTTATCACACATGTTAATCTACGACACTCCATCTGTAAGTAAATTACGTACTTCAGCCAAAGCACAAACAGCATCAGAACACACCCAGTAACTCCGCAACCTCATTTACTTTATAGCACAATCCACTGTAATCAGGCAGGAATCAAAACTCCTGAAAAGCTGAAATATCAAATTATACATCAACTTGATACAAAAGCATCAGGTACAAACTGATAAAACATCCCAGCTGGCTGCATTTAATTTTTATCCAGACTACAAGAAGATCCTCAATACACATTTTGCTTCCTTTTGAAAACATCACACAAAGATTCAAAAACTCTCAAGCACCACGGTTATGATCTACTAACGTTTTTATCTCTATTTTTTTTTAACATAAACAGTCAACAAAATGCTTGTAAAACCCAACTCCTGCAGTTCCAGCGCCCTGCCTTCCCAGACTCCAGCACAGCAGCACAAATGAAACACAGAGACATTCACGTTCGTACTCACCTTCACTGCTCCAGCCTGGCAGAATCCAGATGAGTCCCAACCCCGTGAAGAACTTCAGCACCTCATTCCCTTTTAAACCAGGGTCTCTGATTTCTTAACCCCCCTGGAAGTCAGCGCAGGGATAAGCCATCATTTCCTAGACACAGCACTGACGAAAAGAAAGATCTCCACATGGAAAAGCGTATTTGTGCCGCTCTTGGAGATGTGCAGCAGAGCAGCAGCACTAACACTATATAAAAAATAAATAAAAATAACCCAAACAAACAAAAACAAAAAAATAAACCAAAAAACCCCTAACTCCAGAAGAGCATCTCTGGCTACAGACCACACAGCCCACCCTTCAGAGGGGATTAAATAAAGCTGCACCAGGACCTGGGCAATTATGGGCAGACTCTTTGAGCCCAGCCAATGCAGAACACCTGAAGGTTGTTGAGGTTTCTGCCCCCACGGGTGCTACAGAAACCAGGTGATTTGGCCCCACCTTCCACCTGCCAAGCCCACGCTGGAGAGGAAACAAACCCCTTCAGAAATGCTGTGTTCGCACAGCGTTCGCCCCTTCCATTTTGCTGCAGGCAACACTGCTGAGGCCGTGCAAACACAGCAGCGACGCTCTGCGTCCATTCCCGGGGTGCAGACACATAAAAACCAGCCCGCACCCTCGCCACGACTTTGTGATTGCGACCCAAGAAGATCCAAAGGAGGTGACACGAGGAACAGCTGAGCCCAATCACCTCCCCACCTCTTCTCATCAGGCTTAACATCAGCAACACCTGCAGCTTGGAATTTTTTTTGCACCAGGTGAAGCCAATTGAAGTCACAGTGTATTTCTTACACTTCTAAAGAGATTTTATATTTTTAAAGAGGACCAAATTGCTTTCTGTGTGTTAAGTGATCTAAAAGACGCTCTCAACACTACTAATTTATGATTCTGTTCAGAGTGGTCAATGAATTGAGTTTCTTCAAAATCTTAACCATTTAGCAATTGGAAAAATGGTTAAATTCATTTACAAACCATCATCCCCAATCTGGATATTTCTTTCTTTTACCACTCTTGCCTACGTGCCTGCCTAATGCTGCTCATCAGTTCTATCTCGAGCAACAACACACTAAAAGCAGCTCTTCTTACTGGTGACAATGTTCCAAAAAGCTCAGTGAAACTACACTAGATTTTTTGAGCTTTACATGAGTATGTGCTTGCCAAGCCTACCAGAAGCATTGGAGTTGACAGCTGACTGTTCAGCTCCAGAAAGCAAGTACAGCATCACTTGTAACTTCCCATAGTAGTTGTCTTTCCAAACTCCGAGGCTACATTTTTCATCTTACTGGAATAATTTTTTTTGGAAAACTGATTATTCAACTGCATTTGGTAGCACTCACTTCCGAAACACTTTTTTTTTTTTTTTTCAAACTCTGAATAATAAGGGGGAAAAAAAATAAGTGTGAACATGTGCATTTATAACTGCCTTTCATTTAAAACACCAACAGAACTCACTGTAAATCTCTGAGTTGACTCCCAAGCATGACATAGCCATGATCAGGACATCCCTGCTTCTTTCAGTCCCTGAAAACAGCTTTTCTATATGAAGGGTTTTTCATAGGGCTGTACAAGTAGTGCATTTATCTGGGACAGAGTGCCCAGCAAAGCAGGGCTCCTGTGGCACAGACTACAATGCCCTGTCCACACAAACCAGCCAAGCCCTTTCCCCAAGTTGGCAGAGATGCAAACATCAAAACTTACTTTAAAACAAACTTTCCAGTGAGAAATTCAGTAAGTTTTACAATGACTTTTTTTTTTTTCTTCTTTAAAGAGCAAAACATCGGAATCTGTAGTTAATTCTTGTTTCAGCTGAAAACGAAAAGCCTTGAAACGACACTTCCCATTCCCCAGAGCCTGGGTGATGGTGGGTGCAGCTGCAAACAGGCACGCAGGGGTTTGTCTTTGCCCATCACCAACAAATCAGAACGTAAAAATCTCAAGCACACCCCAATGCTCCAAATACACCCTCCGGGGCAAGAGAAGGAAACACTTCAGTTGAAATGTTCCAACCAATTTCTGACGTTTTCACCCAAAGATCCATTTCTGTTCCCAGCTCCTTCCTTTGTGTACCATCCAACCCCTGGTTTGCCCAGCAAACAGAAATGCCAATGCTATTTCTGTACCCAGCAGGCTCACAAAACCCTTTTCTTTCTGACAAGGCAGCGCACAGGACGTGTGTTCCATCAGGGGTGTTGTCACCGAGAAAACACATTTCAGGAGGCTTGAAAGACACGACTGCTACAGGGAAAACAACCATCTCCTACTGCTACCTGCTTATCCACCTCATTACGAAGAGGAAAGAAAGGAAGGGCTGTTACAGACAAATCCCAAATGGAAACCAAAATGAGAGCCAGAATACCCAAAAGAAAAGAGAGGATAGCAGTGAAAATTTCAAGGCTAATCCAGGGATTTTCTCTCCTGCTTTCTATGAAGCCTTGCACTTTGATGCCTCAATCAACTATGCCCCTTCTGCCACTGCTGTATTATAAACAACATCTGCCTCCAGTTCCAAAACACATTTCCATGAGTACACAAAAGAGGAATATACAGCACAGACACTGGCATTAAATATTTAACTTTCTACCTTAACAACCTTTCTTTTTTTGTGTGTGTTTCTTGCTTCTGCTTGAGGCTAAATAGTAAGGCCAAGTCATGAAGCAAAGCTGGTATCAGTCCTTATATATTATTCATTCATTTCAGATGTACCAATTCCACCTCCGTCTCTAAAGCCGGATACGTCACTTCATAATACAGATCCTTCAGCTCAGAAATCCAGAATTCTTATCCTGTTAAGGATCCAGAACATACACAACATTTTGGGGTTCAGCAGTACCTACTGTGAACGCCATGTACAGAAGGACGTTTGAATCTGAATGTGATGAGGTAATTGAGAAACAAACACATGATCAATTTTACACTGCCTTAATAGACAGGGTATGATTTTCTGATACCAAATTTAACATTATTCAACACTTAAGAAGCTACTGCAATTTCTCTTCCTGAAAAAACACCCCTCCTGATTTCTCTGCTTTCAGGGGGTTACAAAGGAGATAAACCACTTGCTCCAATCACCCAGCACAGCAACTTGTCACACGCAGAAACACCTGCAATAGACACTTGCAAATTCCCATTGGTTTGCACAAGCCTCCTTTAGCTGCACACATCGACAGGGAAAAAACCAACTGGGGACACTTCCAGCACCTCCACACAGAAAAAGGTCCTACAGACTTACTGAGAGCACCTCTACACAGAAAAAGGTCCTACAGACTTACTGAGAGCACCCCTGGCAACATTACAAGGATATCCAGTTTTGCTCTTAAAATATGAAAACTTCAACTTCGGTTCATTGGGACTGCCTTTCAAATCTCTTCATGACCTTGAGAGGCTTCCCCAGAATGAGCTGCCAACAGAACCCCAAAGTTGTTATTTCGACTGGGCGGGACTACAAATGAAATACTTGACCAAGTAATTTGAAAGTACACTCCAAGTTCCCTCCCGTGGGTAAATCCCCCCCTGTCTGTGCCTTTGAAAGTCCCTCCCCTCGGCACACCCGGTGAAGATCTCTGGGTACTGGGGCTGTGTGCTCTGAGAATTGGCACAATAACATGTAACCATCAACCATCCAGGCCTGGAGGAGAAACTTTGGTAGCTTCTTCTCCAGAGGCCTTTCTGGTTGCACAGCTCCCTCTTACTGAGCAAGGCATGATCCCCTGGTCAGTGAAGACACCAAAAACTCACTTTGGGAAAATAACAAGTGTTCATTTCACTGGTTTTGCCATCACCTCCCCCTTTCCCAGGTTCAGGGGCAGGCTGGCTGCACTCCAAGCTGACCAACACCTGCCTCAGTGCATTTAAGAGATGTCATGTTACATCGCAGGAACAGGTACCATATGCTGGTTCAGCAGATTTTATGCAAAATTACCCTTCTGTCACTCAAATCTGGACTCTTGGGCAGAAGTTTTGCCTCCAGAGGGGAAAAAAAATGCCATCTATACCTAACAGTGTCTAACAATAGACAGATTAACCAAGAATATGGGGTTTAATGTGGTGTCACATTGGTTTGAATGCACAGAATAACTAATGAGAACTGTGGACAGTGACTTACAGTGGCAGTATTGCAATGTGTTATCACACCTTCTGACAAAGAGAAGCATTTTCTAACACACTTTCAGAAGAACAATCTGTTTAACACAGATTTTTTTTTCTCCTGTAACAGTTTGCCTTGTATGCTTAAATACCATTTGTTTTGCTTTGCCAACTAAACACGGCAAGAGTTCAGTGTTTATACAAAGTACACTGGAATGTCAGGTGCTTATTTAATTGCTTTTGTAGCCAATTTCCTTGCCCCTCAAGGCTCATTAGTCAGTCATCTAATCATTGCATGCAGTAATGCATCCTCTGTGTTCCCTTTTTGAGCTCAGGAATATATCTTCATCTGTGTTCCCAACAGTGGTGTCCTTCAGCCACAACCTTTCTGGGGGCTTCTCGACTGGTTGCCAGCGTTACTGCCTGTTCCACATGGAGGTGGATTTCCCCGACACCTATTAATCCTGTTCTACCATATACTTAGCCATCTGGACAATAAGGTAATAGGAAAAGATTGCTGTTTTGTGAGAAATCCCTGTGACTTTTGGGGTATAATGGATCTGTCGCACCTGCCCGCCTTTGTGCTTTGCAAAGGGAAGAAGAGAACGCTGCTGTGCTCCCTTCCACACGCCTGTGCTTAGGACGAGGCTGGAGGAAGGAATAGGGACAGGAGAGCTAAAATCAAGGTGGTAACTTCTGGAGCATCTGAGTTTTAGAGTGCCACTGAGCTGGGCAAGAAGGTGTGCCTGAATCTCCCAGCAGGAGGAGTCGACACTGGGGCCAGTCCTCGTTAACATCTTGGTGGGTGATGTCACGATGGGGCACAGTGTGACCTGGCGGAGGGTCACGGTGCCACCTCGAGGGACGCTGACAGGCTGGGGAAATGGGCTGACACAAGTGCCAAGTGCCACACCTGGGAGGAACAACCCCCTGCTCCAATAAATGGCGGGAGCCAAAGGCCAGAAAGGAGCTCTGTTGAAGGCCTTGGGGTGCTGGTGGCCACCAGGTTGAAGAGCACACCCCTGGAGTGCTTGTCCAGTTCTGACACCTCCAGCAGAGCAGAGACACGGCACTGCAGGAGAGTCCAACAAAGGGTGACTAAGATGATGAAGGTGCCTGGAGCATCTCTCAGATGAGGAAAGGCTGGCAGAGTTGGGACCGCTGAGCCTGGAGAAGGGAAGGACCAGGGGGAGCCTCAGCAGTGCATACAAATATCCAAAGGCAGCGTAAAAAGGCTGAGCCAGGCTCTTTCCAGTGGTGCCAGTGATGGGACCAGAGCACAAACTGACACACAGCACGTGCCTCTGAACATCAGGAAACACTTTGAGGCTTTTGGGTTGGACCCAGATGACCTCCAGAGGTTCCTTTCCACCCACACCATTCTCTGATTCATTTCAACTTATGCTGCATGAAAACACGCACACACGACTCCTCCCCTCCCCAACACTAAAAGAAAGCAACCAAAAAAAACCCCAATGCCCAGAAGAAAATTAATAATTTGTTGCTCAAAATAAATAGTAGACACTTGTAAATGGCAAGCCAGCAGGCAAATTCTCTTTGCAAAGCTGCGTTTCCATTCAGTTAACCGGCTGACTGAGAACTCTTTGGAATCCAGTTTCCAAAGAAACTGAGAATGTTTCACTAAATTAGCACAGCAGTAAGGAAATGCTTATTTATTTATTTAGTCTTTAAAACATCAACAAATGTTTAGGTAGAGTTACTATAAACATTCAATAGCTAAGCACTGAAGAACTACTTCTGCTACTGTTTGCACGGGGAGCTGTCCAGCTGACCACACACTATCAAGAATAGGTATTTCTTCTTTTTAGGGGTGGGAGGGAAGGAAAAAGCAGAGAAATGAACTTTTCCTGACTAGAAAATTCTAACAGAACTGTGGCTAGAAAAGCACCCCATGAGTAGCTGCTGGGAGGGAGAAATCCCCCAGGTCATGCAGAGCCCTGCAGATGTTCCAGCTGCTTCACTCTGCTCTTCGCTCCTGCACACACAGAGCAACAAAACTCAGTTTGAGAGTTTCCTGAACGCTGGGGTTTAAATCCATGGCAGAGAAGAAACAAGGGCAATGGGAGCACTGCAAGTAATCTACATACAGGCATAGAATTTCTGAGAAATACAATTTTGGATACAACATGGTGTAGAACAC
The DNA here is from genome assembly GCA_013396735.1 of Grallaria varia. Lineage (NCBI taxonomy): Eukaryota > Metazoa > Chordata > Aves > Passeriformes > Formicariidae > Grallaria > Grallaria varia. The sequence goes on from VWZG01006218.1 coordinate 848,945, forward strand.
ACCTCATAATGGAAAAGCAGCTGGGCTGAAGTGCTTTGGAATAATTATAACATAAAATGAAAAGCTTCCTCATGCACATTATATTCCTTGAGTTGGAGTAATTCTCTTGAGTTTTCTATTTTTAAATCATGATAGTGTGTTAATGAAACTTTCCAAGGAAACTTCAGCTCCAGACAGGTGAAACAAATTGCTGCTCGCCCCTTCACAGCTGCACGCTGAAAGTCACCATGAAAGGAGTATTAAATAGGTATCAATTTCACAGGGAAGAAAACTAATGATTCAAATTTAGGGTTATATTCAGTGTGTATGAATATAATTTACACAGTATAGTATAAACCTATTTCAGAAGCCCAAAACCCAGAACTAATGAGTTTATTATAAAATCTCAAATTATCTCCTTCTCAATGTATTAAGTGCATATCTCAGTAAGTAAGTAAATAAAGAACAAGAAATAAATAAGCCTTTTTTTTTTCTTTTAACTGTTCCCCAAAAATACTTTTAGCTTTTTTTTTTTGGTGCATTACCACAAAGAACATATCAAATCTTGTTTTAGGCCCTAGAGATTACTCTGAAAGGGAACAAAGAGGTATTTTGAATATCCAGCTCATCTCAGGGGTGCTCACACTGCTGTTTGCAGCTCCCAAATGCAAACCTGAGCATCCTGAGCCCCGTGCCAGCCGGGCTGTCTCTGCTGCCAGACCCTGAGGATGCTCTGGCTCACTCCCAGCTCAGCAAAGCCCTGCTCCCCACTAACACCCACTGCGGTTCCAGGTCAGCCTGCTGACTTTTGAAGCTTTGGTTTTGCCCCTCCCCAATAAATCCCACTGCAGAGCTCTGCTTGCTGGTTAAACTGTGCCCCTGGAAAGTGATGCAGAACTGAGCCTTCACAGAAGTGCTGACAGAAAAACCAGTAACAACCACCTATCCCACCACAGCTAAATGTAAACCCAACACTTTCTCCAGCCTTGCTCAGTAATTTCTAAAAACGGGTAAATACCATTCACAGATGAAACAAAAAAGATCATTCTTCTGCCTTTCCCCACAGGGAGGGCATACAGTCCCACAGTGGAGTAATGAGGCCTACAGAGCCACACAGATAATTTGTTTTAATTAAGCAAGTTATTATCAATTTTTATAGTCTCCTTATATACACCGTGATTTCTGGCTCAGTCACAACCGTGATGAGACAGATTCTGAATAAGGGAGCCATATCATATTCCTAACTCCCATCCAATTATGTTACTAAAATATTCAAAAGCCTTTCTTCTCACCCTTCTTTCACTGGTATTAAGAGTAAATCATTCTAATACCAACAGCAGCTAAAAATACCTCTCTATTTCTTAATATACTTCAAACATCCCAGCATTCCTATCAAATAGGGCAAAACAAGCCTGTCTCAGGATGGAGCATCTTTAATTTGGGCAACGGAGTGGCAGATCCTCTGTTATTGAACCAACTTCAAACTGATGGACCAGAGAGAGCCAGGCTCTTGGCCAGGGTACCACTGTGTGAAGCCTCCAAGGAGTACCTGGGTGGAATGCAATGGGCTTGTTAAATGCTCTCTTCTGCCAAGAATAAACACCAGGCTCGCAGGTCCAGCTCCAGAAGACTTGTTTCCAACTTGCTACACAAGAGCAGCACCATCATCTCAGGGTTCCAGCCTTGAACCTGCTTTTCTCTCAAAGGGAACCCCTCCATGGGCACAGACTTCTTGTATTCACTAGTCTTTAAACAAGATTTTTCTTCTCTGAGAATTCAAAACTTCCCCCCCCCTCCTGTTTTTTAAGTGAGGCTTGAGCCTCCAAAATTAATTCAACAAGAGCAATTTACCGAAGACGCTGAAAAGCCCAACACACAAAGCTTAAAATACTTCATGACACTGCCTAAACCCTGAAAAATCAGGATTTGCCAACAGCTAAGTGAGAAACCATTCTTTATTTCCCACTACAATACCTTGAATAGGAGAAAACTATAAAGTGTCACATGCTGCCTCTTTTTTTTCTTTAAATCAGCAGCTGCTTCCAGACATCCCTGCAAGTGCTTAACTATGGAAATCTCACATTAAAAACAGCGGCTTTTGCAGCTGGACTGAACACACCCAGATCCGTGCCCAGGATGGAGCACACCAGTCAGCAAACCACATTTTCCTTCTTCGCTCAGAACCAGTGGAGTCGTCCTGCTGAAGAACGTGGGAAAGAGTGGCAGAGCAGGGAGCCTTCAGCCTGACACAGCACACCAGTGACCAGCAGGCAAAAAGAACAGAAAAAGGACAATTTTCTCCTACATTATGTCACTGGCAGGGCATCCTCAAAGAGAGTCTGTCCCTAATTTAGAAACAAAATCCAACATTTTCAGCATCTCCTGTTGCAGTGTCTGTGCCCAGGTGTGAATGGACAGAATAATGTCTTTAAAGGGTTAGAAACAGGAGGACTCCCTGTGAATTCCCATTCCAGTGAATAATTACAACATAAAATGAAAAGCTTCTTGATGCATTATATTCCTTGAGGTGGAGTAATTCTTTGGAGTTTCTATTTTCAAGTCATGGTAAGTGTGTTAATGGAGCGCTCCAAGGAAACTTCAATTCCAGACAGGTGGAACAACCTGCAGCCAAGAGCCCCCACTCCCTGCCCGACCCGGTAAGAGTTCCTTCCCAGTTGGGTCCTGGACGCAGCTCGGGGTTCCCTGAACTGCAGATCCAGCTGCTCCACAGCTTTTAGGAACCAGGGGGGGCAATTCCAGGACTATTCCAACCCTTCCCACCCCTGGCTGGGGGGGGTCTGTGAGTGGCGCTGGGGCTGTCCCAGCTGGGCACAGACAAGGGTGGAGGGGCAGGAAGGGCACGAGGGAAAAACGTGGAGGGGCTGAAATGCCAGGGAGGGATTCCCATGGTGGAGCAGGGGAAGAGCGAGAGGAGCTGGGATGGATGGGCTGCCCCCATGGCTGGTTCCCAAATTATTGTATATGGAAAAATATTTCCCAGATTTCCCAATCCATAGCTTTTCAGCATCCACTTGTGAAGATGCTGCAGCAGGGCTGTCCTGCCAAGGAAATACAGATACGACAATCCCTGGGGGGGTTGTCAATTCTGTGACACGCCACCCTTATGATACCTCACTCTATTCCCCCAAGGAGGATCACACTTTTCATCTCTTTCAGGGAGAGGGATGTATACAGAGATGCACTGGTGGTTTGGTTTTGGTCACTCTGTCCCCAGCTGCCACATATGATGACAGTTCCTCCCGCAGTTCCTTGGCATTTCCACCGAAGCCCCTGCCACTCACTGCCCCGCGTTTCTGCTGTGCTGGGTTTCTGCTGCTCTGCCCAGCAGGTCCCCGAATGAACAGGCAGCTTTTGGGGACATTTGTCACGCAGGAAAACTCTCATTTCAGCACACAGAACTCTCATTACATAATAAACCCTACCTGTGTGTTTGTTTCAATAAGCAGTCTACTGGAAAATCTATTTCTAGAAATGTCTTCAACACATCTTGGCTCTACATCTCTGCATCTCGGTACTTCCCAAAGGTGCAGAAAATACCACAACAAATCTCCTTCTGGAGGGTTTCACAGACATTAGTGAAGATACAAAATCAAAATTAATGAAGTCGATGCCATTACATCTATTACATATTTTAAATTAGAAGATGTATTAACTTTTTGTCGTACAGTTGACCACATCCATCAAGACTTGTAGACACTTCCAATTACTTAGAAGGTTTTATGGTGTATTTTAGAGTTCAGATTTATCTAACATACTAACTTTTGAGAACCAAGAGTGCGGAATCATTACAACAGCTGTCATTTTTTCTGAAAATTTCAAGGCTTAAGAGCATTTGTAAACTGCAGCCACCACCTGTATGGATTTAAGTTGAGACCAACAGTCGAGGTCCTGAAATGTGGCTGTACAACACCTACAGTGATCTAGACCAGCATCTTCTTATCAAATTCAAATAAAAGAGTATTTGCATTTGGATTATTGGTAAATAAGTGCAACAACATGAAAACTAATTCAAAGCAATCTTTAACATCTGCAGTCTGTATTATTCTAAGAGCTTACCTGGAAGAGGAAGAAGTTTTGTGCATCCATTTTTGAATAGTTTTCCCATTAATGCCTTCTAAAAAGTACAAATCCACACACATAGGAAAGTGTAAATTCTAATCAAGAGGAAGTTGTAGTATCCAAACCAAAGAAATTTAGAAATTAAGCAGGAAAAGTTGTAAGATCATTGTTAATAAGTAACTGATCCAAATGCATTTCAAGATTTATTGAATTATTTCCTCGCTACCTTGACATTTTTTTTGCTAAGAACCTGATTTTCAGGAGTCCGAGGTGCAGCTACACGGGGAAATTAATTACAGGTATATTTTGCAGGTTTTCAAAAGGCTGTTCGTGAGAGTCAACCACCAGAAAGTGCTTTTGTTGCCATAGAAGGAAAGATGTCAAAACAAAACACCATATTACTTCTTGGTTTCTTATTCAGTGGTGGAAAAATACTTTGTGCTTTTTATTTTCACTACAGAAATATGTGATAAATGCATTTTCAAACATTGCACATGCAGACCCTCATATATCGATATTTTCCTTTTTCTTCCCCTACGCTAAAATGACAAAAGACAACTGTAATTTTCTAATTTCTTTCATTCAGCTCCCGGAGAGCAAGCCAAACCCTGAATTAAATTACATTAGTGTATTATGAAAAAAAAAAAAAAAAAAGTTGCTCAGGACTAATTTAAGTGTGATATTTAACAGGATTTGGGGTGTTTGTCGGCATCTTTAGAAACTGCATTAGGAGCAAACGCAAGAAAACCACTCTTTGAAAATTAAATCGCCTCATTTCCAGCCTACAAGCTCAGTGATGCTGGATTTTTCTTCACTCCAAAGGTATCTTTCGCATCCACCCTGCCTGCCTCGATTCGCATTTGCATGAGCTGAAAAATCACCCAAACAGCCCGAGATGAGCAAAACCAATGAATAAATCGCAACAAATAGGCCCTGCATGTAAAACAAACGCTTTAAGGTGACAGAGCTTGAAAAGAGAGTTGAAGAAAGAGAAAATGTAAAATAAATTTGTGAGGACCCCAGAACAGGAATTCTATGCCATCAGCTGGCACTTTCAGGGAAGGAAAAGGCTTCTCCTCTATGTCATGATGGTATTGATTTTGGAAATGCGAGGAAGACAAGAAACAGCTCACGTGGTTTTTGTTACCGTGTAGAAACAGTGACAAAATCATCTCCAAATTAGACCCACGGGAGTTCAAACACGCTCAGCGGCCACACGAACAGAGAGGAGTGTGCCAGCGTTTCCAAACGCCTCGCGGCACATGAAGGGAATCTACACAGGGAAACAAGAAGCTCAATTAGAGACTAAGGTGTTCTGGTACCCAGAACGTAGCCCCATCAGCAAAGGTTTCAAACTACATTCTGAGAAGTTATATACAGTGAAAGCCAGTGTGTACAGGGATGTCATGCCAGCCTAGGTCTAGAAAACAGAAAGACAGAAACCCCTTTCAATAAAATATTTGAATTAAACTAGTGTTACAACACTTACTGTTTCTATATTATTTAATTCCAGGAAAATTAGGGTTTAAAAACAAAAGGGCTATTTGACAAGAGCATACTGACATCTGCTGGTTTTTAGAAATGCATTTCTCTCAAGATTAGGGTTTAATGCCCTCAACATTTTTTTCCCACCTAATGGGGCTGCAAACAAATCTGCATTGTCTGTATCTGAACATGACAAAATAGTATTCTGTACTTCCAGATGCTAAAGGGTCCATGACATTGTGCAGCTAAGCCATCTACACAAATATACTTCTCTCCCATATTTGGCTTTAAAGTATCACGGGAAATTCCTCTTGCCTAATTTATATAAAAACGCCCAGTGATAGAGCAGACAGTTTACATTCAAATAATTATTTCTCTAACTTCTTTGCCAACAAAAGACTAGTGTTTCCAATGTCACTGTCTGAAAATGGAACTGCAGCTGTCACTCAGGCCATGCTCACCATGGCACATATTGTTTCACAGTAATGGCTGTCAATTAAAAGAACAGATTTTATTTGTATTAGTACCGTGGTAAAAGAACACACGTAATGATAACACACTAATCACCAGTCACACCACAGATTAAAAATGGTACCTAAGCACACCAGAGAAGATCCATTATCTCTTATCATTCAACACAATCAACACAGGCATTTTGATAACCACAATATGGTTCCAAAGACTGAACACCTTTCAAACCTACAGCCTGAAAGTCAGAAATTCCAGGTAATGCAAGAGTTCCTACAGCAGCTCTAACCTGGTATCCTGGTGAATATAGAATATTCTGTAAATCTTCATGCACTTCTAAATCTATTTTCTGAAAAGCGTGTGATAAATTCATTTAATGCTTGCTGTAGGAACCCTAGCTTAGCATTTCCTCCCTCGTGTGTGCTATAACACAAAGTTATGGTTGATAATTTGAACACAAAATAGAAGGAATTCAAAATCATAGTTCAGTGTCAGCAACTCCGCTGTGTTGCACTTGGATACTGAGGCATAAATTTAGTATTAGAAGCAGTGATGCAAATCATTAAATATGAACAGTTGCCAAGCTGTGCTTAGTGCGAATCAGAAATACCTTCCTTGATATTTCTGCATTTCCAAATCAACTATCAGCTGCAAGGTCAATTCCTTTTATCAGCTCATTAGCTAAACACATTTCCCAGATGTGAAAAGACACATGAAAACCACAAATTCACCTTTCTAATGTGTGGTTTGAGTCTATTTTTACTGTATGCGCTTGTGTATTTTAATGAATGCACTAACCAGCACCTTTGTTTCTTAGACCGGGAACAGGAGAAGAAGTGACAGTAGTTTTTGAACATGAGAAAATTCCCACCTCTTTTCCTGGCAAATGTTTAACTGAACCTCATTAGGAAACTGGATGAATATGCAGTTCTGACGTGAAGGAGGAGAAGCAGGACCAGCCTGTCTGGCTCAGTTGTGTGTCTTGGCCACTTAGCCACAGGTCATGTCCCTGCTGCTCGGAGGAAGGGGACAGCACACACCAACCTCTACAGGAAAACAAGCAACGGGCAGGGATGGAGAGTCCAGCACTCAGTGACGGCTTCCCAGGAGCCTGCCAGGGACCAGAAACCCCAAGAGCAGAGCCATGGTGTTTACACCCCATGCAGCACCAGCACAGAGCAAGGGATGCAGGAACACTTCCCAAGGACCCCACTCCTCACGCAGCCCGTGGCTGACGTTCCCCAGTTCACAGGCTCTGTTACCAGAAGCACACAGGCCACCCCATGGCATCAGTGATGCTTCTCTTGTCACCACAGTGTCCACCTTTCACAGTGTAAACTCCTCCAGCATTATGCCAAGGAGGACCACCCACACTGAGGTGTCAAACAGCAATAGCACTGTGCTTTAGCATTCATTTGGGATTCCCTTTCAATTTCCTCCTTTGAGTCAGTCTATTAAATTATTTAAGCTTCTTATATATTAACCATTGGCAGAGAAAATTCCTTAAAAAAAAAAAAAAGGAAAGGAAAGGAAAGGAAAGGAAAGGAAAGGAAAGGAAAGGAAAGGAAAGGAAAGGAAAGGAAAGGAAAGGAAAGGAAAGGAAAGGAAAGGAAAGGGAATGTGTTATTACCCTAAGAGCCTCCCACTCTTTACAAGGTGATTCCAGATTCCTAAATCCCACAGCTGACAAGAGCCAGCCTTCCAGCAGAGTGAGAGGAAAAGCACATTCCTTGGAGGTCCCTACAGCCCATCTTTGACTACAGGATCACTGTCAGCCCAGCACGTGCTACAGCCACAGTCACTGCCCCAATACCAGGCCCGAGGCATTCAAAAAAACCCAGCAAAAACCCAAAGACCTCTTAGCAATTCAGAGGGCTAGAAGTGCAATGACCCTCAAAGGTGCAAGCTCCGCTGTGAGCTGCTCCAACGTCCTGGCAAAACTAACAGGGCAGGTAAAAAGAGGAGCCCAAATGATACAAGATTAAAGGACACCCAAGGGGATTGACATGAGAAGGTCTGTAGCCTTTTGGACTCAATTTGGAGGCCTTCAATGAAGATGAAACTTGAGCCCCAACTATGTGGCATTTTAAATAGCAGAGTAACCAGCAAATGCAGTACAAGGTGCTGGGAGAAGATAACTCAGAGTCATTGCTACGGCCACGTGGAACACGCACTGGAGGAGAATGCGCCTCTCCAAAGACAACAATACTGAGATCTACTAATGTGACAGGTGCAGTGCTTGATTTAAACACACGCACAGCAATAAAGCAGCCAATTTACCGCCTAAAATTTACCTGAACTAATAAAGCTGCATCCACTTACACAACTAATAGAGCATTCCTTTTTAGGCAGAGTGTAAATCTCCCAGCACAAAGCACAGACAGCTGCAGGTGCCCACGTTTGATTCTGGCACACAAAAGTCTGAAATCTGTAGGCAGGAAGAGTTTCTCGTCCAGCTCCCTCACTCTCCATCTCTACTTCACTTGCATTTATTACCTCCTTGTGAACAGTAAGGCCACATACCATGGAAATTCACAGCAAAACTATTCCTAGGACTAGAGCAAACATTAGTCAATCTAATGTGTACCTTAGTCAACTCTTGCGCAACTTGAAATATAGTCTCACCCTGAGAAAACTTTAATAAATAAATATTTTCCTCAACTTCAGAAATCAGTGTCCAATCCTTTTGCTGCTTGTACAGTCAGTGACAACATATTTAATGGCTTCAGCGGGGAAACTATTTTTATAATTGTCAAATTCACTGTCCACTAGAAATCAGTGCATTAGAAATTTGGATTCACATTTTAGTCTACTGCATTGTAACAGTGCAAATACAGAAAGAGAAGAAAAGTCTATGTTCCTTTTGACATCAAATGAAACTCCCCAGTTTTCCTTTATTTTGCCTGCTTGCAAAGCTTTAACAAAAATATTATATCATTATTAGATATATTATATAAAAATTGCATCTGTTTTAAGATGTATGTAAAGCAACATTAAGAATTATTCATACCCTATTATTGTTATTTTTTTCAACAACGCAACCCCCTGCAAATACAACAATTAAAAAAGTCCACAACAACCCCCTCACACAAACCTGTCAAGCAAACATGTCAATCAGACGTGAGCTGCAGACCCTGACAGGACCATCTCAGCTCCGGCTCTGGGATCCCCCCTCAATAAAACAAATTTGCAATTCCAGCCCAGGTGATTGTGCTGTTTGGAGCCAAGGAGCTGGCACCTGCATGGCCATTATTTTGGAGAGAGTGAATTTTTAACTATATATATTCACTGTATTATTATATCTTCCTAAATTTGATCACCTTAACTGTTTATGTTTTTATGGTTTTAAGTTATTTATTTTCCTTATAGACAGTGTTTTTGTCTAGTACTCAGAGATGGTTCTCATGACCTCACTGTCCTTTTCAGCTGCCACCAGGAGATCCTCCGGAGTCCTGCAGGACCCTTTATATCACAGCACCAAGACTTAGCTGTGATACACGTTTGGATGCATTATAACAAAAAAACACTTTCACATTTAGAAAAGAATAAAATATTTAGGATTCTACATAGACAAGTTTGTACATAATGAGATTTCAAGCAACACTCGAGTTCTTTTTAAAATCCACTCATGTTCCAACAAACATAGATATTTTTTAGGAGGCAGTTCTCTGGCTGCAGTGAAACAGCGGTTTGACTCAATTCACCCCAAGCACTGAAACAACGGGAAAACCAATGGGAAAACCTTCGGGTAAGCACATGAAAAGGGAAACACGAGCAAGTGTCATCACCAGAAGTCAATTACAGACTCTCCCACAGTGAAATGGCAATTGTTAAAGCCAAAACTATGCCCAAAGTGCTGAAAGGGGCCAAACTACTTGACTGCATCGTTATGCATTTGAACCAGTATGCCCTGACAAGAACTCATTAATCAAATTAAACTGCATATGACAGTTCCCAGATCATAATAGCACCAAAGCCAACTGATGTGATGGCATTTTACAGCGGAAGGAGCAAAAGATGGCTTTGGTATCAAAGATGCGATTTCACCATAAGGCTTTTACCAAGCAAAAAGATGTTTTTGTGCACTGGGCCCCAGAGAATGGGAAGTCCCACCCTGCCCCATGGGACATCTGGGCTTTATGGCTGATTCTTCCAGTGTGCTGTAAGATCCTTATTAATTAGAGAAGTAGCATTAAAACAAAATGAAAGCAACACTGTAAAACAGAAACGAGACAAAAACATACAGCAAAACCCCATAGGTTGGTATCAGGGACTGGAGAACAATAATGATTAAATAATCTGTTTTTAAGCACTGAGGACATTCACAGTAAAGCAAGTGTGTCAAACACGCAATATGGACAATTTTGGTATTTGGCAAGAGTTCAACACTTGCAATGACCAGGGCAAACCCAATCGGTCTCCTGCAGAGGCAGCTCCAGACTAACACACCATCACGATGGCAACAGAGAAGAGGTCATCAGGAAGAGAAGGAGCCATTTGGAGAGTGTCCTAAATCAAGCAGTGGGAAAAGGGAGTAATATAAGAGAAAGATCAGAAGGATATCCAGATCCATTCATCTTCCTGCTGGGCCACTCTGCGTGGTTCAATTCAAACTGCACTCTGGGACTTCCTTAGCATTTATATTGTTGCAGACTCAAAATGGGAATCACCATGTGGTAGATGACATTTTAGGTAGCTCATCTTCCATGTTGGAAGAAAGGACATTTAAGTAACTACTCACATAAACAGCGGCCTGCCTGCAGGGGAGCGACATTATTTATTTCTTTTTTTAATTCTAGAGCATCACTGTAGAGTTTCATTGTAACAGAAGAATGTGTTTCATATTATTTCCCCAGACACTGATCAGAGAGAACCACCCAGCAGCACAACTTGGAATTGATGACTTTCCCACGAAAGTAGCAGGACTGCAAACTCTGTGGGGAGGAACAACACAGACTATGTTGCATTTCAAGGCAAATGTTATATAATTACATGAATTTGAAGATAAAAGACTATTGGGAAAGCAGTGTTCAATAATATAGTCAACATTTTCATACAAGGGCTGTTTATGGGTTCTTTATTTACTGTCAAAATTATTTGCCAAACAAAGTATCTCCATAATACTGCACAATCCTTAATTTAGGAAAAAATGCTAAGTGTGAAAAAAAAATGTTTTTGCCAGGGCAGACAAAGGTACCAATATTGGCTCTGACAGAGACGATCAAGCCTTTTTCCTGGATCAGTGCCATTCAACACAGTTTAATTTCTCTCTCCTCAAACCATAAATTACCAATCCTCTACAACACGTGAAAAACTCAGACATCCAAGACCTATTTAACTGAACAAATTTAAGCGATAGAAGCAGAAACTCAGGAACTGGCCATCCAGAGGAAGAGTGATGGTGATTCATCAGCCAAACCACTTCTGTGAGGGACAACTCTGGGCTATCAAGGAACAGACAGAGAAACAGGTTGGAATAGTTCGATCTGAAACAGCAGCACTCCTTCATTTAAACCTTCTCCTAAATTTCCTACTCACATTCTCCTACAGACACCTTCAAAACAAAAGGTGTTTAGAGTTGAAAGTTTCTACATCAAGTTTGAGTTTGCTGAATTTCTCAGAAAAAAAAAAAAAACAAATTAAAAAAGCCTGCATTTTCAGGCTAGGTTCTTATCATTCTGATCATATAAAATTTGCTCGCACATAATACAGGGACTGAACTCAAATCCCTAGAAAACCTTTAGAACCAGCAAGCGGGAGAGCAAGACCCTATGAGTGTCCTCACCAAGAGAACTGTGTCAGCATGTATTCATACTTCAAGTCTAAAAAAAATAAAAATTCCAATGGAAAAGTGCCGAAAGTAAAGGAAAAGTCTGAAACACAACTACCACCATGATAGACTCAAGCCTAAAGAAGTACAAAACCCAGCAGAAAGCTGAGAGTCACTAATTCCCCACCCGAACCATTCACTTAAGAGTTGGACTTGATGATCCTCGTGGGTCCCTTCCAACTCGGAATATTCTCTGTGTGTGCTTCTGTCTCAGTCCAGCTCTCGCTACCTCTGGTTTAACACCGAGGAGCTTAAAGACAACAACAGCTTGGATCATACTCTAGACTGAATCCTTACAATTCCTTTTTCTTTGGAATTGTAACCTCTTCTTTCTGCCCTTTGATCCTTCCTGGTCAGGGGTTGTGCACCGGAGGGTTGAAGCCAAGTGTGTTGCGTGCTGAGAAGGTGTGTGTTCTCAGTGCTGGTCCCAGCCCCCCGCAGTCAGCACTGGGCTGTTTATCGAAGAAATTATTTACTTTTGCACGTTTGCCCTTTTACACAATTAGGATTTTCGGCTCATCCTGCTGTAACCACGGTCCCTTACACTTTTCCAGCTGAAGGAGAGAGGCGATTATTGGACTGGATATGAGTTTGCTCGGTCACTTTTACCTGCACAGCCACTCCCAGTTCGTGGCACAGTGTTTCCCATTCCAGGCAGTTATCCTCATTTTTGGGCACTGGATTACACAGGAACATGTCAATGCACAGCTTAGACTGACCTCATTCCTTTCAGAGTATCAGCATGGTCACATCTTGCTGCTCAGAAATGCAGGATTTCGGAGCTGCACCCAAAGTTGCAAAATGTTCTGGGTTTTGTAACTGGCTGTGAGAAAACTGCCATGGAGCTTCAGATTTGTGTGCTGTGTTAGAGAAACCTCAACCAGCTTCTGAAAGATGCATATTTACAAAATGCTTAGCAGTTCCCTTCCCCTTGAAAAGAGCCAAATAGTTAATACCTCATAACAGAACTTCAACTTCAGAATATTCATCAAAACCTTCACTTACAAATATTCTTCCTTCTGCACACTAAAGTACAAGATCTGGAGCAGAAGAATTGCCACCTACTTGGGAAAAAATAGTATTTCAAAGTATGACAAGCACATATTTGGCATTTGGTGTTGCTTGGTAGGGAATTGTTACCCATCCTGTGAATAAAACACGGCACCTCTTCATGCTCTGCAGAGCCCTGCACGTGCTCCAGTACTCCTGGCACATACCAGCAATCCCAGCAGCCCAGAAGGGGTTTCCATTCATTTTTCACGGCATCAACTTGAAGGACACAGATTAAATTATCTTATTTGCAGTAAGCTGTAATTGTTCGTACAGTAAATTTTAGCAAAGCAATAGTTATGAAGGGAAAGTTTAATAAATACCAATCATAAAAGCATACATTCAGAATAGGGAATAAAACCAATATCTACTGATGACATACACAAGAATGCACAACATGAAGTGTCAGATGGCATTATACTTTCCACAGTGAGAACTTGCACTACAAAACAATCACGGGCCCTGAAAAATACAACTATTTAATTAAAAGAATTAAACTACCCATTAAAAAGTGCAACTGAGCTAAAAATGAAGAGCAAAGAGCAAGAACAACAACAACAAAAGAGAATTCTCAATAATGCCTTGGGAAAAGATCCTCAGAGATAGGAAATACTGCATCTCAAATTTTGCACAATTGAGGCAACACAGATGTACATGATTTCACCATATCAAGGCTAGAAACCGACAGGACACGTAACACTGTTTGCCACTCTTTTAAGCCCTGTCTGATCACTTGTTTCCTAACTCTTCGGTTTTATTCACACATTCCTCTTACAAAGATGCATGAGACAAGAGCATCCCCATCTCCCATATGAAATGGGAAGGAGTCAAGATCCAAGAATTAAGTAGAGAGTTCTGACAGATGCAGAAAATAAACACATTTTTCAACTCCTGTCTTTCTCTCAAGCTGTAGTGTGATACATCAATCTTAATTACATAAGATCCATCTTTTTCAGATGAGTACACTTTTCAGACACCAACATGCTTAACATAGCTGTGCCTTCCATATAACATTTCTTTGTGCCGCCAGCATTAGGAGTCCAAACTTTATGGTATATAAGGCTTATAATTAGATTTAAAAATCAGATAATGCCTTCTCAAAGCTACAATGTGATGGATTAGTGATGGAAATTTTTTTTAACTCAGCCATGGGTCTCTTCTATCCTGTATTTCCAACTATCTCAACTTTCCCCAGTGCATGCAAATACTGAACAGCATTTTGGTCCTAAACGAAACTTACCCATCTGCACAAAGAGAGACCAAGGATAGTATTTCCATTAAATTCCCCCTAAAAACTAGGCAAAAACCTGATAAAGCCAGCATATATGTAGGGCTGGCAGACAAGCAGTAGGTCCCCCACAAAGCAATAAATACTGCAAGAGAGACTGAGTAGGCACACCAGAGGGCGAGACAGTTTGGAGGGAGTGAGATAAGATTCTTTAGAAAATAAATAGTAAGAGCATTACTAAGGAAAAAAAAATGTGGGAAAGACAGCAAAAGCAGTAAAAAAAAAAAAAATAAGAGGAGAAGGGGAATAGAAAAAGTACACAAACATCCATCAGAGATGACAGAGGTACAAGCTGATCCTGCCCTGGGCAGGAAGAACAACAGGAGCGGCTGAGCCCCCTCTGGCCTTGCTATTCCATGTTTAACTTCAAAGGGGCTTTGTGCAGGGCTCAGCCCCGGGAGCAAGAACACACTTCAAACCCCACCAGCACGGCAGCCATGACCTGAGGACACGACATTCCCCCTCCTTGCAGCAGTGCAGCCAGCAGGGATTACGTATGCATGGAGTGTTGAGGCATCACCATCATAATTCTCAGTGCTGGGAATTGGACCTTGCAATCCTACATGTGTACCCATATTCTGTACTGGAAATGTATCACATTATGCATCCAAGAATTAACAAACCTGCTCGCTCCCTCGATGCTTGACTCCTGACAGTACTGCTGTCATTTAAGGGCACCCTTTCCTGAAAACCAGAACAGCATCCTCATCACGTCAAGGACACCATGTACTTCAATTACAAGAACTATAAAAATCATCCACGTACTGTGAATTTTATTCATTACGTTTGTCAACTCTCTTACTGATACTCTGTGAAGTACTAATAGAAAAAAGAAATACAGTCTTGACATTAGAAACACAGACTTCATTTCAGGAAATGCTGATTCCTTTGTCTAATGTATTTACCAGATGAATAAATTGTAAATGAGACTTGGGTAGCCAAGACTTTACAGCCTACATAAGGCACTGAGCAGATCTGGACTATAATCAGAAAAGCTGCATAAAAATAATTTCCCAGAAACTCACTAATGCAAAATCATTCAAGTAAATAAAAATAAATGTTGAAGACCTGTTCTAAATCACTACTATAATCCTGATAGCAGGAGCATATGATGCCAACCACTTTCCTAAATAAACAATTTATTGACACATACTGAAAACTCACACAGCCCAACCACTCTTCCCAGTATAGATCTTCTCAAGCAGCTGTGACTATGTGGTCTCCAAAACTTAACTACTGGATTACGAGGACTAGCTCTGTTTTAGCCTGTAATACATCCACAATCCTCAAGTCTCTACCACAGAGTGACAAAACCTTGCTTCTACTTTTACAGCCCACACATACAACTGTTTTTACACTTCCAAATGACAAATCAAACGTACAGTGTCTTTCTTAAGTATCATCGAGTCTAGAGAACTTAAGCAAGGAACTTGACATCCTTGGGACACCATCAGCAGCGTCTGCTGTGTTTTATGATCCAGTTTGTCTTGAATAAACCGGATTTTATTTAAAGCAAAAAAAAAAACCAGTCATCGCTAAGACACTTCAGAATGTAACATACAACGCCACATTTGCAATTCAGAGAGTAGATAAACAAAAGCTGCGGCGTTGGACAAGATCTTTCACACTTCGCTGATGTGAATCACTCCAGTCAAACTTCAGACCGCATTCGTTTCACCATCTGTGCGCACCATGCTCAGTTGGCAGCACAATGTCCAACAGCCCCGTCCCCAAGGTTGGCACTGTGACACTGTCCCTCTGTGAAAGCATCTCCCGGCGCAAAGCCCTGCCCTGCCGAGGAGCGGCAGTCCCGGCTGCGGCTGCCCGTTCATCCTCAATGCCCACGGTGCCACTGCACCTGCACCGAACGGGTTCTGGGCAACGCCGAGACTTTCTTCTTCCTGACAGAAGCGCGCAGGAGAAAACGACATGACGGACCGCCAGTAAAACCAGCAAATGCTGCTGACTTACAGGCAGGTAGTTTCCCAGCAGTTAAACAGCTGCACCCTTTTGACCAGCAACTCGTCTGAACCCCGACTGCCCGTGTTTCTCGTTCTTCCCTGCGCTCGGGAGACCCTCCCGTGTCTCCGTTCTCCCCGTAGCACCTTTCGCACGACGAGAGCGGAGGCGAGCGCGGAGCGGGCGCGGTGCCCCCGAGCCCCGCGGAGCGACCGGGGCTCAGCAGCGCTGCCCTGCCCTGCCCTGCCCTGCCCTGCCCTGCCCGCCGGCCCTCGGCCGCTCCAGCCCCGGCCCCGGCTCCCCGAGAGCCCTCCCTGCCCGGGCACTCCGCGGGCGCGCATCCCTCCGCCCGTGCCGCCCGGGGAACTTTCCGGCCGCGGAGCGGGGCCACCGCAGCCGCCGCGCCCCGGCCGGGATGCTCCGCGGACCCGCCGGGATGCTCCGCGCACCGGCCGGGATGCCCCGTGCACCTTGCGGGGATGCCCCGTGCACCTTGCGGGGATGCTCCGCGCAGCGGCTGGGATGCTCCGCGGACCCGCCGGGATGCCCCACGCCCCGGCCGGGATGTCCCGCGCACCCTCCGGGATGCTCCGCGCACCGGACCGGGTGTCCCCGCGCACCGGCCGGGATGCCCCACGCCCCGGCCGGGATGTCCCCGCGCACCCTCCGGGATGCCCCACGCCCCGGCCGGGATGTCCCCGCGCACCCTCCGGGATGCCCCACGCCCCGGCCGGGATGCCTCGCTCCGAGCGGCCCCGCTGCCCCCGCGCAGCCCCGGCCGAAACTCACCATAAAGAGGCGAGCGGAGGCGAAGGGTCGCGGCGCGTCTCCCGTCCGGGGCGGGTGGGCGGCCCCGCCGGGCAGGCGAAGTGGCAGCGGGACGCGGCTGCCGCAGCCCCTCGCCGCGGGCAGCGCCGCCGCCCTGGCTCAGCGCCGCATGCCGCGCCCCCCGCCCGGCTCCCCCTCCGGAGCGGGGCCCCTGCC
>VWZG01006218.1:866420-992877 GCA_013396735.1 Grallaria varia
GGATGCAGAGGATGCGCGGGATGCAGGGGATGGGCGGGATGCAGAGGATGCGCGGGGTCCCCGCGAACCTCCCCGGGTCACCGGCTGCGCGGTGACAACTTTCTGTCCCCGTCCCCAAGAGCTGCGCGGTGCCCCGGCCGGAGCGCGCAGGGGCTGCCGCGGCTGCTGCGGGAGGCGAACACACACACGCGCACACACGCACACGAACACACACACACGCACACACACGCGCGCGCACACACACACGAACACACACGCGCGCACACACACACGAACAGACACACGCACACACACACGCACACATAAAGCGGCATCGGGGAAACTGCTGATTAAAAGGATGCCCTTGGCGAACCTCTCAGCCAGCTCCGTGCTTCCTCCCCTTCCTCTCGTCCAAAGGGAGGCAAACCTTACAAGAATTCTAGCGCTCGGCTAACGCGGAGAGCATCGCAGCGTCCCCAAAGGCACGAACTGCTGTTAAATTAGGCTGACGGCAGCTATTAACGGGAAAGTTTGGGGGGGAAATAATAAACATCAAGACCTGTCAGAGCACCGCCTTGTCCTTCTCAATAAATTAGGTATCAAGTCTGTAATGATCAAACATTTTTGTGCTGCTCAGCCTTCAGTTACAATAAATGAATGCCAGTGGGACTTACTTCAGCGTGTAAACTGGTATCAGTCACGGACGGGCAGTGTGAGCATCAGACAGATGTGCTACCCACGGCGGTTTGGGAGCAGGGAGCTGGTTTAAGCATGGGGATGGAAATGCAAACCACGAACAATATGGTGATAATGAGGAGGCAAGCTTTAAATCATAAACATGGGATTCCTTAAAAAAAAAACCTTTAAATGAATAATCTCCCTATAAATTCTTTCATCTGTGCAGAAAGTAAAGCCAAATATTCTTAAGTTTAACGGCAGTTCCCACATCTATCACATACAAAAGTACCTCAAAAGCACATATCTATATCCCCTGCCTCTCTTGATGGATTTGGGGCTTGGCCTATTTCTGTTGCTATTTTAAGGCCCAGGGTGTGATCCTGGATCCCCTAAATACGTAACTCAGTGGAACTGCTCGGGAAGGTTCCTTTACCAAGTCATGCCAGTTTATGAAGCTGAAACTTCAGAATTCACCTTTCCTCATCCAACATGAAGCAGTGTTAAACTAACAGCTCTTACAAATACGTGATCTAAACCAAAATCCTTCATGAAAGAACATAGAAATCTCACAAACTGGACTTGATAAAAAGTTTTCTGTAGGCATTTGAGCATTCCCGGTGAGCAGTGAATACTCATTGGAGTACCGAGGACTACCCAGAAGATTCAAACTAAATCAGGTCCAGGTGTTTATTTTCATGTGTCCTTAGTCACAGAAACAGGTGTATTTCAACTGACTAGATCAGACTCTCCTTTTGGATAAATCCTGTCAAAAAGGTTCTCTTGGTGTGTTTTTCCTCTCTGTTTTCCCTCTGTTCCCTACACATGAAAGGACCTTGAACTCCAAGTCAGATATTTCTTAAAACAACTCCTCCATACTCAAAACTTTGCCATCATTATTATATACAGACTCCCAGCTGAGGTTAAAGTTTTTGAGGGAAGAAATAACTATTGATGAGAAGAAAGGACAGATAAATTATGAGCAAAGAGAACCCAGCAGAGAAAGCATCAGAGTCTCACATGGGCCAGTGGCAGAGCGGAGAACAGCACCCAAACATTGTCCTCTGTCCCAGAGCTCCAAGGATTACTTTTCCTAAGCATGATAGATCCCAATATACCTGTCTGTGTATCTCTTAGATCTGCCTTCAGAAAGGTGCGGTGCTATTTATTTGTCTTGGTAATATAAAGAATGTTTAAAGCACGTGATAAAAAAAACCTGTTGGCAATTCTACACCAAAGTCACAATTGTGTGAAACCTGACCATTCTCACTCATTTCTATGGGAAATATTTACAAAGGAAATCACAGATTTAAATATAATTGTCTAGTCAAGCACTTAAACAAGTTGCTTTGAAAGGAGACGTTTTCTAATATAATGTAAATTATCAATGCCAAGAGAAAAAAAATAAAGGGCAGGTGACAAAAGGCTCTGTAGAAACACGTTTTGCACACATTCCCAGTCAAGGACTAATTCTTTAAATCTTTGAAAAAAATTTTTCTTAACAAAAGCCTATTTACAGTTTTATTAAAATTAAAAACATTTTTCCCTTTATAGTAAAATGCTTTCAGAGTTTGTTTCCAAATTTGGGAACTGGTGTGTGATCTAATCAAGAGATCTCAAGAAAACAGGTCCATGGTATATGGGAGATAAGCTGGAGGTAAAAGATAATTTCTTGGAGAAAATAACTGTTCTGAACAGCAGACTAAGTCAGTGCTGCAGATGCTGAATCAAAAGGGGAAAAATCAAGAGAAAAGTGGAAAAAAATTTATTTGGAGTCTTCGAAAATAAAGATTCTATGTATTTGTAAGGAAGATATAAATAGTACATACATATTTAATGCTTAAAAATTCATAATGCATTTGCAGCAAAGAAGATCTCTAACAAATCCACAGATGCCACAAGACAGAAACCATTTGCAATGAAGCTTAAAGGAAAGTAAATCCAGTTGTGGTGGTTGAGGATTTTTACAAATTTCAGTGCCATTAACACTTGATGAATGGTCTCTAAAATAATGATGCACTGGTACATCCTTGGGTGACAGCCCCTGTTAACCCTTGGGACATTGGCCTTGAGTGATCTGGAGAGAGATGATGTTGTGGTTCTTGAAATTCGTGACAAAACGGGAAACAAACGTAAGGAACTGGGTCAATCACTTTTCACACTCAAAGCATGAAAGCCGCAGATCTACCGCTCTGTACAGGTACCTGCTGGGGGGGGNAAGGAGTTATGCTCATGGTACATTTTTGTTCATATAGTTCTACTTAGGAGAATAATTCTGGGATATTTGACCCATACTTTTAAGTTGTTATTACAATATTTCATATTTCAGTATTAAATAATAAAATGAACTAGATTGTCACATAGATTTAACATATACCTAATTAGAAATTATAGCTATTTCGTAGAATCTTTCAGCAGAAAGATAATACTTCTATTTTTAATGCCCTAATAGCAGTATCATCATGTGCTTGTATCTACATATCTATGAATTTGAGAGTTTCCAACTTATTTGCCTGTGATAAAATGTTAATCTCTTTCCTTTCTCCAGGGAGTTGTTATTTTTCTCTCCCCTGACTTTGACTCAGAGCATATATACAATTTCTCTTGAAGAAACATCTTGAAGAAGCAACTGCACACCCAACTCATCAGCCTCTCCTGATTTTTATCGCTCTGCTTTATCTCCAGGTTATTTTGGGAGTGCCTTGGGACTGAAGACCATTCAGATAGGGCTGATGACTTATTGCTTTCTATGTGGTAAAAAGGTCATGCTGGTTTAACTGACCTTTCTTGCAGGAAACCTCCGGGTGTGCACTTTGTGCTGTCCTGTGTGCAGGGATTGGTTCACAGGCTAAACATTAGCAGGTTATTTCCTTCCCTTTCCGATTTCACTTCCATTTATATTTAGGCAGGGCTATGGAAATGTTGACAGGAATTGTTAAAAGCAATGTTTGATAGCCTTTATGTCTGGGACATTTGCAAGGGAGGGGACAAGCCCTGCTACTGAAACAACCAGAGCAGGACTCCAGAACATGTGAATCCAACGCCATCTCCCTCTGGATCCTGAGGATGCCACTGCCACAAGCCACTGTCATCGTAAACTCGGAGGTGGGTCAAAGAAATGACACATCTTGTTCCGAAAACAGGACAGGAACAGGAATTTTATTGTATCAGAGGCTGCAATTCTTACAGACCTGAGT
This sequence comes from Grallaria varia, assembly GCA_013396735.1. Taxonomy (NCBI): domain Eukaryota; kingdom Metazoa; phylum Chordata; class Aves; order Passeriformes; family Formicariidae; genus Grallaria; species Grallaria varia. The sequence goes on from VWZG01006218.1 coordinate 870,272, forward strand.
ATGGACACATGTCCAAGGACCATTGGTTTCTCTACACATAAATAATTCCTAATTGGACACACAAACCACGCATGTCAGTAAACACTACTCATCACTTTAGAGACCAGATTTCCGTTCTAGGTGTCACAGCCTTTCCTTCCGTGCATATCACCCTGATGTGTGCAGAAGGTTCCTCGCATAGTCCAACTATTCCACAGAGACTCCAGGCCAGCTGAAGTCTACCCACACAAGCCACCTCCCTTTTCTCCTCAGCTCTCCGAGGGTTTTCTTCCCTGTACGATGGGAACAATGATCCCCAGTTTTGTTGGAAAAGAGCTGTCGGGGCCGTTTAGCTGGGAACACCCAGGAAGGCTCCTGAGGAACTGTGCGTTGGCCAGCATGGATCATGCCACCACCAGGCCAAGGAGCAGGGGCTTCTTTGTAAGGAAAGCAAATATTGCAGATGCTGCAGAGGGGCTTCGTAGTTCTTGTCATAAATATGGGTCCCCTGGCAGGCCAGAGGGCACAGTCATCTGCTCAGGAATAATTCCTGGGGAATGGGTCTGAAGTGAAGAGGCCAGATAAGCAATTGGAGGAGACATTCCGAGTCGATTTGGTGCTGTGATATGTTGTCTTTGACTCTCACACCGCCATAGCAGTCCTCACAGCAACAGAAGGACTCACAGTCTTTATGGTTTCTCCAAGAGCAACTTCTTTTAAACATCTGTAGCTAATAAATTTTTTCATATAGAATCATTTGGACAGGTTTGGAGGTACTTTTTTCACAGTTGCAGACTCTGCAGTTTACTCTTTCTAGAGCTGTCTGACCAAACTGGCACCGGTGCCACTTTCAGGCCATTTGCACCACAACCTCTCACTTTCCTCCCCGAGAGCCGAGGAACTCATTGACTGACATCTGTATATACATATACACAAAATGTAAGTCTTATTTGTGGTATTAATTGAAATCCTTGTGCTCAAAGGCAAGATTTGAAAAATCTTTTGTGAAAATTGCTTGATTCTCAATCCCCTAAACCAAGTTCCTAGCTAGCCTTTGTAGTTCATTAATTACTGGATTTTAGAGGCCAGCCTAAAGCTGCCCCTCAGCCTAAGGGCACGGTTCTGGAATTGCTCCAGCACTGAAGAAGCAAATCCTGGAGTGTGGACTAACCTGACTGAGAACCACTTGCCTGACACCACGTTTGCAGCAGAGAAAGGATCTAAAACAGTTCTATCAACACCAAATACAGAGAAGTTATTGCTTAGCAAGGAGAAATAAGCAGAAATTCCCTGAAAATAATGAAATACTTTCCAAGACTTTTGTCTGTGAATCCAGATTGCTCTAGATAGGGAATCAAGCTGAAAAGTGACCCATTGTAAATAAGAGAGAGGAAAAAATCTGCAGAGGTGCATTCACTCACTTTTAAGGGTAGAAACTCCCAGAAAACCCAAGAGCTGAAAAAACTCAGATCTGCCCCAATCTCTGCCTGCATGTCTTTGTGAATTAAACTACAGTTACAGAAATAGGTAATTTCTTTCTAGTATTTTTATCACTAATGTATTCACATATCTGCTCTCATATATGGAATATATATTAGATTCATAAAATGAATTGAAATTTACTATTTCCTGGATTATCTTATTCCAGTTAAATCCTCGATTCATAAGGCAATTGCTGAAGATAAATAGAACTTCATGAATTGTTCATAAACTGCACAAATTCACAAGGTAGGGATGAGAAATGTAAGCCCCAGAACCCTCCATCTGCAGGCCACAAATTCAAGGCCAGGTTTGAGATCAGCAGCGACCAAGATCCATTTCCATCTTATCACCTGAAGGCTTTCTGGTAGCATTTGGGAACTCGGCTGGTACCCTCAGTTCCATCTTTACGGGATAAGTGGCCGCATAAATAATTCACTGGAACTTGTCAGAAACAAGAAGTTGTGAAATGTAAAGTCTCCTTCATCCATCCCCCCGTATGAGCAGCACCCGGGGGCTCATTTTGTAACCTTTTGCTAAGCTGTGCGTGAAATGACACATAGGAGTTCTCGCACGGCTTTAATAAAATAAAGCTCCTCAAATATCAATCCTTTCTAATAATACACTCCTCTGGAAATACCACCTTTGTGGGTTTTCCGTTCTTTATTGGAAAATTATTAGGAAAACCTTCTCACCGGGGGCCTCTGGCTACTCAACTGTTATAAAAGAAGCTCTTCCTGAAGGGAATAACTTCCATGTTCCGCTGCTGGAGGGGAGCACGGCAGAGCCAGACGTGCCTGAGAGAAAGCCCAGGAGGGCAGGGGGCATGTGCCACTGCCTGAAGTCTTTCATGGGTTTTGTTTAGTGGGTTCTATTATTGGGAGTTTTTAATGGAATGTATTAACGTGTGGAACTCTAAACGTGTTTTAGGAGGCACGAGGAGAAGACATGGAGATGGATCCTCGCCTTTCTCCTGGCACACTCTGGCAGAACATGGAATAAAAGAGACACAAAACGCTTTGGGTTAGGAGAGACCTTAAAGATCATCTTGTTCCACCCCACTGCCGTGGGCAGGGAACCTTTCACTAGACCAGATTGCTCCAAGTCCCATCCAGCCTGGCCTTGGAACACTTGGAAAACACAACATTGAGCCGCTTCATCTGCAGCAATTTGGGCCTAATGCCTTTTAGCCCCTGATGCGAATGCCAACTCCTCTGCAATGCTGTGTGAATTGAAGAGATGCAGAAAGCCACCAATGCTCGACAAGAGTCTTACTAAAAATTAAGTCTACGTGGTTAGTCACAAGGTTTATTTCCATAACTACATCTAAAGAACTAGAGTTTGAAATTAATCAGATTTTTATAGGGGTTTATGTCAATTTAAATACTCTTCCCTTGCATGATCTGTGGGTAGAATTCTGCTGAGAAAGTGATCAAAAGTAGGCATTTATTTTTTTGCTTCCAAGACTGATTACATCATCCCATCACCCTGGGACCTCAGTCAAAACTGATGTGGGATTTGTTCCTATGAATGAGTTTGCATCTGCACAGAACATAACTGGAGAGCCATGTCCAGTGCCCTCCACTGGTGCCCATCCAGAGTTTTAGAAATTAAAAAATTACAAAACAACAGAAAATTACTCTTCTACTGCTGTTTTAAAATCAAGTGAAAATTCAGCCTCCAGGTAAGCCTACTTGTAACCTCCAGGCTGTCCAGATGCAGACAAGTGTGGGAGTGATCTGAGAATCATTCCTGTGCCTGAAGTTTTAATTAAAAAACAAACAAACAAAAAACCAACAAAGAACACTCCTTGAGACACTTGTGTCTACAAAAAGAGTCAACACGCAAACGTAAAACATCAGGCAAGGTTCTGCAGCTATGGCTGTTCTGGCTGTACTGTCTTCCTAATGGAAGTGCTTTTTGGGTAAGAATCATGTTGCAATAATTAACCAGAAGCGACAACAGTGACACTGCAGCAACATCACACCCCTCAGAGCCCAGAGACATGCCCAGGATTTTCTAAGGTGTATTTACAGCCAGTCATTGACTACAGAAAACAGCACATCGATACATGGATCAAACTGATGCTTCACATGGTTTTACACACCCCCCTTGTGAATTGCCTTTATGCAAATAAAGGCCACATGTTAATTGCTTTAAATACTGTGAGGGATTAAGCAATTATATATTTTTATAAAATAGAGCCAATTAAAAAAATACTCTTTTTTTTCTATCTACTACATGGACTTAATTATGAGCTGAAGTGTTAATGAACTTGTAGTAATTTTACACTGTGAACAAGACAGACTGTACAAATTCCTTGTGTCACAGGAACTTCAGTGAGAGTTCAACTGGGCACCTGCTGCTGCCGAAAACCCTTCGGGCTACAATTCATTCCTTGAGGAAATGAGATTTTCAATCTGGCGCGGCAGTAAGAGCTTCCAAGGGGCTTGATCCTTTTCAGAGTGAGAGCTGGGACCCCAAACCACTTGAAAATTCTACAGGTTTTGCAGAAAAACTCACTTGATTAATCTCTAGCAGGCTTTCTGAGGTTAGTGGCTAACTGTGAGGGGCCACTACTAATTTTTGGTATTAACCTCATTTGATAGAAAGATAATTTGTTTCTCCATTAATGCTAATCCCTTTAAAATATTTCTAGTGGTTCTTCCATTAATCCATGCCCTTTATTTGATTGCAGGGAGACTAATTGCAGAGTAAGATAATGTTTTGCATGAATATGTCTGGCAAAAAGAACATCCTGAATTTACCTTTAACAAAAAGGCTTTCTTGAGAGAGGAGCATTTCACTGCTTTGATATTTCCAAGGCATGAAAAGGGGTGGACTGTGAGGATTCCTAAGTAAAAGACTCTAGAGGCATATAAAAGTACGATTTATATTGTATTCTTACACCAAACACTGTTAAAATCCTTAAAAATAAAACTCAAACTTGATGGGTAGATAATATTTTCCTTGCAGCTGCTGAGAAATTGTGTGCAACAATTTCTCCTCCCTTCTTTGTACAATACTGGGCTCCTACTTGTAGCATAGTAATGGGAAACTTTAGTTTCCTGGGATTTGGTAAATCTGGGAACACGATGGCATAAACATTTCGTTCTGTTAAGAAACCAGATGTATCTCTGAACTGCGTGGCACCAAAACCAAAGACCTCTTGCAAGGACCATTGGCCTCGGCAGCAATTTGGGAGTTTGTGTCACCTTCATTTCAAACTCAGCAATAGAACCATCCATTTAATTAGGTGGGAAATGATGAAAAAGGCATGGAAATTGATTTGAGATGTAGAAAGGACACATTTTAGGTGAGATTTTTTCCCCTGAACTGCTCATTAACAGACAGGTTAATGCTGCTTTATTAGTAGCTACACTTGAATTCCCACGTTAACGCACAGACAAACTGAAAGACTTCCTGTATCTATGAACTGCTTCCTAAAAAATGCAGGAAATTAGTAGGAGAACATTCCACGACAGCATGAGAACATTCCATGACATTCCATGACATGTTCTCAGTAGGAGAACATTCCATGACTGTGAAGATCAGATGTCCAAGGCTCGATGTCCTTCCTAGTGCTCCACGTCTCACGTGGTTCTCTCCCTGTGCCCCGAAGGGGCTGCACAAAGCACACAAAATCCAAGGCAGGGGATCCATGTTTTACACAACCTTTTTTTAAACCTTCATTTGGCTTAAATGCTAAAGTGAATGGCAAAGAGCAAATCTGACCCCAGGAGCTTTCCTGAGCAGGTGCCACCCCTGCAGCCCCCGAGCTCCCAGGGCAAATCCAACACGGCAGCGAAGCCTCTCAGGAAACAGTTTGTGTGCTGACCACGCTGGGCTTGTTTTGGGTGTAAATTGTGCAAACCAGCTAAAATGAAGACAGCAAAGTCATTCTTTACTGCAAATCGCTGCGTCATGTGCAGCATCTCCCATGTTTATCACCACAGCTGCGCGTTTGCTGTCACTCTCAATGAATCAACAACACACCTTTGCACTTCCCTGTCATTTCTCCCTGTCCCACAGGTATCCCTGACACAAATCATGGAATTCAGTCCCTCTTCTGCTGACCAGGAGCAGCACAGCTGAACTGACCATTGCTCCCTGTGCAATGCTCACTGTGGTTTGAATATAGTGTCAGTCAGGACACTAAATCTGCGTTTGAAAGACACATCTGCCTGCAGGCCAACAAAGTAAAATGAACTCCATAAACATTAGCCTTTATCTTTATCCATTAGATTTAAAAATCTATCCAAGTTCTCCAGTGAAGTGCAATCCTTTTACAACACCGACAAAAACCCTCCTCCTCACCCTTTTCTTGACTTCTCAGCTTTTAACACCTTAAACATTAAATTCTTGAACTCGCCCTCTCTCTTTCTTTTATCTATGCTTCCTCATTTCTCTGTTTCATATTATTACAATTCTTTTATTCTAGTACCTTTGTTTGCCTGTATTCAACTCTGTCATACCTCTTTCTTTTCACCAAACACCCTCGTGTGAATTGAGTGCTGCCAGTGAAAGCTCTGCCATCCAGCCCTCCTGAGCAGCACAGGGGACAGGAGGTTTGGAAGGGGTCTCGTGGTTTAGGTATTTTCATTGATAATTCTTCCGTAAAGTGTCAGAAAATAACAAGGTGATGAAGAGTTTGTGAAACGGGCTGTGAAAGGCCATGTGTCAGACATGGTACACTGCCAATCCACCCACAAGATCCTTTGTATTCCCTTTTCCATCAAACTATTCCGAGGTTTTCAACAAAAGGATCACAGAAGACTGGACTTTACACCAGCAAAGTAGTAAAGTCCAAAAGACTGGACTTTACTCCAGTAAATAAATGAGAAACTTTGATGGGAATAATGGATTATCATTTTTTGTTATCTTTAGTAGATATTCTTCAGTTCTATGGTGTAAAGGTATTTAAGCCTCAGGAACCTCACAATAAAGAGAAAACTGTTGTCGTAAACTTTCCCAAACAAGGCTCAGAAGTCCCATAACCACCCCAAGCGGGTTATTGAGCCTGGGCACCAGTCCTGGAGCTGAAGGGGCACACAATGTGTCTTACAAACCTCTTTAATTGAGGGACACATTGAATTTGTCCTGCAGTGGCCCCCAGGGCCTCACCAGGAGAAGCTGGAGCCACCACCAGCTCAGCCAACAGGCTCAGCTCTGTCCCGGCATGGCTGGAACCAACTGGAACCAGCTCGGGGTTCTTTCACAGCCTTTCCAGAGCAGAAATCCACCTTCAATGTGTCAAATTAATGAACAATAAAACCCCTTCAGAAACTTAGTAATGCACAAGAGGAATTTCACGTCCTTAATCATATGGAAAACTGATTTTTTTTAAAATTTACTTTTTTGAAGGCTTTTATTTAGAAAGCAATGGACTCATTTGGAAACTGGCAGGTACTAAATTACTGAGCACTGAAGTATCAAAAACTACTATTAAACAGTTTCAAATGTGGATTGTTACCTAAAACTCAGATGAAAAATGCCCAATTACAACAGAAATGTCCATTCTTAAGGTGTTGTTATTCACCACCTTTTTTTTTTCTTCATGAAATCTGACTCCACTCAGAGCAGATTCTTCCTGTTGAACCTGCCAAGGTAGACCCAAATTCTGTGGACTGAGCACTCACAACCACTTTGTATTTTTATAACTTCATCACCCTGTCAGACAATTCCTACCTTATTTATACAGCTGTAGGAAAAAATCAAGCCAAAACAGTCCTGAAAAACCTGCAAGCTGTAAACCAGTCTAAAATAATAAAAAAACCGATCCCATTATCACACAATTAAAATACATACATCTGCTCATTAAGAGCTCACAATTCTGCTAAGGTTTGCGTTCATGAGATGCAATGAACAAAACTGCTATAAATTTTAAAGGAATTTACAATTCTTTTACCACAGCCTGTTAGTAATAGAAAGACTGTTCTTTGAAAGTAATAGAGCAGAAAAATAAGGCTAGATCTTGTCTCAGGTCATATAAACCATCCTTTAAAGAGCATCAGGGTGTTGTGGTTGTTAGAGGCAGTGACACAAAACTAATTGATGGTGACCAGGCAGAAGGCACCCGGCTGGAGAAACCCTCCCCAATAACCAATGACAAAAGAGTCACCTCAGTGGGGCCCTCCTTGCAAATGAAGACAGGTCAGACACACTCTGCTCACCAGAAAGGGATGAATTAATTAAGACTGGAATGATGTAGCATCATGGAATATTTGCCCAAGATGCAAGTGCTGCTGATCCAATTTTGCCCAGTGACCACAGACACAGATATTTTTAGGTGTTCTGGGTGAAATTATCACCTATCTGGGCAACTGCTGTGTTTTTATTGAAGGCAAAAATTACGTGAAGCTGTGGCGAGTATTTGGAGAAAAATCACCCGTGGCCATAAGCAGTGGTTTACAGTTAGAAGTCTGATATTGCACACTTTGTTATATAGAATTCCAGGTGATCCACTGGAATTTCTTCTGTCTTACACTAAAGTAACTTATGATTTTGAAAAAAACCCTATTGGAATAAATAGACATTACTAGAGTTTTGTGCTGCTTTTAATAATCATTCAGGTGAGAGTCCTATAAAATAGGTAAAATAAGAATTGCTTCCAATTTTGAAATCACGAGCTACATAAATACAACTTTTCTTTTCTGTGACAATCCATCAGGCTTTTTCACAAAATCCTCATCGCACTGCAGAAACTGGGTACAGCCTACTTTTAAATTTAAGATTATCTTCTCTTTTTGACAGAAAAAAAAAAAATCAAGTGATACTTAAAATCATAGTTTCTCATTTATTGCGCTCTCAGTTAGGTAATATTTGCAATAAAACCAAAGCACCTGCACAGCTTTAATAGCACACCATCCAAAAAAAGTGTTTTATAGAAAGGACAAAGCCATTGTGATCACACCTCATTTGGATGAAATGACAGGAACTTCACCCTTAGGAACAAACCAAAAAAATCAGCATCCATAAATTTAGAAAACTCAGTATACTTCATAGATCCAGCTCATAACATATGAAATCCCAGCTGCCAAGGCCACACAGATTCCATTTCTGCCGAGGCAACTGCACTTTGTCCCATACAGACAAGCTCTCAAAGGAGTGGGGAACCTCTAGGGGAGGGAGAAAAATCAAATTATGATTTCTCTGAAAGCCTGCACTCTCTTTGACAGTTCCTAGAAATGACAGACAACAAAATTCACGTTACCTACAGATGCTTTGGTTTGTTTAGGCAGCCAGCCCAGGCAAACTGGGTTGTTCTAAGAGCAGGAGAGGCCAGCTGAGAGCAGGAGCCCAGTAAATGGAAATTCTCAAAGAAAGACTTGCTCCTCTTTAAAAAAAATTAAAAATATATCTATATATCTGAGGATCATCCAGTGGTTTCTCTGCAGAGTGGAGCAAGGGCACAACCACAGCCCAGCAACAGCAGATACTGGGAGCAGTTCCCCAGCATGAGCAGTTTGCCCAGCCCACACTGGAGTGGCACCACGCACATCTCTAATATTTCTCTAATATTTCTCTAATATTTGCCACGTCAACCTTCAACACTGATTCATGAGTCACGCATTGTAAGCTTGCCACTAATTCTCCTTTAATATGGAGCTGGTAACAAGTTTCGCTTGGCATCGTTCCACAAATGAATTTCATATTTTCACTGGGGAGGAAAAAGTATTAAAAAAATAAATGGACCAAAGGCAGCAGAGGAAACACGAGGCGCTCACCCCTGCAGTAATCCTATGGCTTCTGTCCCATTTCCACTGATAAATTTCTTACAAACGTATAGGCATGAAGTGCGGCAGAAAATTTCATGCTTATATTGATGAGATTAATGGACTATTATCTCATTTCCAAGATTACTTAGAATTGATTTTATAGCCCCTTTTCTCTCACGGGTTTCAAGCTCTGATTAAAGAAAGGCCTTGGCTATAAAACCTACGCATGAACTTTGCCAAATCTGGGCTGAGTTTTCACACGGGCTTTTTCTTTGGGACGACATTTACGCTTAGGAAAACATTTGCAAGAGCAAAACATGCCATTTTTGCACCCCTCTCCTTTATTTTCCTGTGGCACTTGGATGCTCTGAGGGATGCAGCCGCCAGGGACCTGGTGATGTGTCCTGGTGGGACATCACGGGCAGTGGGGCTTTCGCGGGGGGTTTTAATGCCAAGGGGCTGTGAGGATGCTCTCCTCCAAGTCAGCACCAGCCCCAAACCCATAGCAGAGATCACTAAATAGCCTGCATGTTGCTACAAACCCCCCCATATGGCAGCTGTAAACAGAGAGCATCAACTTGGAGTCTTTAGGTATAATTATACTGTATGGAAAACAAATGAAAATAAAAAAATAGCATTAATGCTGCTCTAATGCGCCGTCACAGAAATGAACTGCAGAACCTTCTCCCTGCACACACCCACTTTTAGGATTACTGCTGGGTTTGGGAGATCACCTTCTCTGTGGATATAGTTTGAAAATGATACATGACTTTGCTGATTAAAACTGCAATAAATGTTTTGCTGACTGTTTTTGTCTAGAAATAATAGTATATCATTGCTAGCTGATGGAGGAGCAGAGTGAAATGTAAATATATCAGTAGAACTACATGCCCAACATGGCACTAAAAAAATCACTATACTATCCATCTGCTCATATCACATATTAGGGCATGGCCACTATCATAAGACATACCCTTTTCTATAGTATAAAATGATTTGTATTTATTTTCTGTTAACCAAGCATATTACAAAAGCTTATAAACATGCTCATTATTGTATTTTTTCAGCATACAATCCCAACTAGTTTTCAAAGTAATCCTGAAAAGTGGTCTAAACCAACTGTTAGGACAAACTCTTTTGCATTTTTATATTATAATAAAGTATTTAATTATATAATTAGATTTTATTTATACACTGATTTTTAATTCTACGCTACTATATCTATCTACTAAAACAGGCGTACAGGTATATAGTTATATACTAATGTGGCCCTATATACATAAATCAGATTTTTAAGGCCAGATTGAAGGAAGCTGGTTGAAGAGAAACACCAGGTTTAAGAAAAAAGCTCAAAAGGGAAAGGTGGGGCGAATATTTTGCATTTTGTGCAGGGGATTTCCTAAGTTTTCCCAGAGCCTTAATGGTTTGAACCCCAGTGCAGCCTGTGCAATAAAACCAGGCATTGCTCTGGGGGCTCAGGAAATCAAACAGCAGGGGTAAAACTTGCCCTGGGTCTCCAGAGGAAGGTGGATTTGATGACTCAGTGTGTGTTCCAAGGCAGGAATCCCCGCAGGATCCCTCCCTCTCGCAGCTGAGCTGCAGGCCTGGAGAGGAGGCATTTTGGAAACACATCTAATCGAATTCCGTTCAATCTGTCAGGCAAACTGAAGGGAGACAAGAACACCGAGAGCAAGCATCTGAAATGAACTTCACATATGAAATCAATCTAACAACCACAAAAATAATGCATTTGGTGACTCATCGGAATGTCAGAACATCAAGAACCGAGGAGGGGAGAGACAGGAATAACTAAAGTCCTGAGGAGTGCAAAGGAACGTCCCCATCCCTCTGCCCACGGAGCGGGGAGCAAACACACAAAGGCTCCAGGGTGCAGAATGATGCCTGGGAAGATGGGACAAATAAAAAGAGAGTATCAAAGTCTTTATGGAAAACCTATCTCATCCTTTCAGTGTACAATCACTGATGAAAAGGACTTACAGACAAGTGAAAGCAAAAAAAGTAGTCACTGTATTTCTGAGTTATACACTCTCTGAAGGACAGTGCATAGCCCAATATTAAACAGTATTACAGTCTGCATTCTCCTCAGAGTGATCACATGTACTATCCTGTCATTAAAAGGCCAAAATTAATTTTCAAATTGACCCTACCTGACCAAAAAATAAGAAAAAAATTAATTCCTTCTAAAACAGAAACCCTTCCAATTGGCCAGACCAAGCTGGCAATGGGAAAAAATGCCTCCTTCCTAAATGCAAATGATGATCAACCAGATGGACAGAGATTCTCAAAGATCCAGCCTCATTCTAATTCCAGGGATGTAGAACAGTCCTTAGGGCTGAAAAGTATGGTAGGCCCTGCTAAATTTGTGAGTTTTAGCATTCAGCCCTGGATCCTCCTGTACTCAGAAAAGCTCTGTCCTTTAAAAAGGTGAATATTAAATCACACGTCATTTTTTCAGTCTTTGTTTTGACAGAATTATGAGCCCATTAATAACAAAGAAAATACCTGAATGTAAAAAAGCCTGCAAAGTTTTAGCTGAAAATTGTTCAGTGAAACAAAGCTGAGCTCTTGTTGCACCTCAAGATTACATTATTTCTTGTCTGATTTTAAAGAAGCAAAAATAAACATTACAGTGCAAGGTCAGCAGTGAAAGAATAATGAGACCACCCCCATAGACACGTATCCATGGAGGGCACAGGAGGAAAACTTCTCCAGATCCCAGATGTTGACCTCCCCTGGCTGCCTGAGGTCCCGCCAGCTGTTCTCCCTTCCCCTCCTCAGGGGGACAAAATCATCAGGACAGGGGGACAAAATAAGATGGAAAAGCTCAGGGATCAAGATTAAGACAGACAGTTCAGTTACTAAAGCCTGTCATGGGCAAAACAGGCTTGACTTGGGGAAAATGAATTTAATTTATTGCCAATTGGAATGATGGGAGACCAAGACAAAAGCAAAACCATCCTCGCCCTACCCCACCCTTCCCTTTCCCCCACGTTCCACTTCAGTCCTCCGAGCCTGACTCCTCTCCTTCCTCTTCCTGGGAGCACTGGGGGGCCTGGGCAGCCCATCCTGCTCCTCTGCTGCTCCTTCCAACCACATCCCTCCCTGCTCCACCACAGTCTCCCCAGGGGCTTGCAGGGAATCCCAGCCCTGGTGGCTCTGCCCAGGGGCTCCCAGGGAGCTCCTTCCACCTGGAATACTTTTTTTTTTACCCTCACCATCAATTGTGTCACTTTTTTTTACCCTCACCATCAATGGTCTCACTCTTTTCTCCTTTTTTCCTTTTTTTGGCTAATATCACCAGCACAGATTCTCTCTGAAACCGTCGACTCTGGCCCTTCTTTCTCCCACCCCAGCACAGAGTGCAGATCCTTCCTCCTGTCTTTAGCCAGATTTCCCACATTTAGGGGCTCTTAGCTGAGTCTGGCACAATTGGAGTATCATCTGACCCTTTATAATAACAGTTTTCTCCTGAGGGTCCTTACATCGTCTTTATTTGTCCTTTGTACTTATTCAAGCCACCACGAAGGAACCACAGGGCAGGGGTGAATTAGGACCTACATTTTAATTCTTGTTCTAGATGCTTGATTGGTTTTATTCCACTAGAGGCAAGCTCTCAAGGCATAAACAGAATTAAAAATGCATGGACTGAACTTAAAATGTAATATAATAAATGAAATGCGATATACTGTTACTTAATAGCCTCAGCTATCGAAAGTTCAAAGACGTACCGTATTTCAATTATAAAATGAAACATCATTTTGTTCAAAGGAAAAACATCCGCCGAGACGCAAAAATCCCTTCTGGAGATTTCCTTGTATTAGTTCCCCATTTTTAACCCCCAGCTCCAGGGGAGGAACTATCAAATATCAAACCCATTTGGTTCACCGAACCAGGTTATCAAGGTGACCTAATTTAATCTCTCGCTGATGAGGACATTTCCATGAAAGGCTACACAGTCTCCAATGGTTTACTCTCCTTTAGTCTATTAAGTAAAGAAAATTAGTAGAGCAGATTTCTTTATATTCCTAAAATATCTTCATTAAAAACGCTTTAAGAAACACTCTTTAGCTGCCAGCTGGGGTCGACTCACCACACCGTGGATATTTAGGAAACACGTACAATCCAAATGACTTGCTGTGGAGTGTATTGATCCAAGACTCTCCCCCTTAAGCAAACAATAACCCCCTGCTGGCACAGGTATTGGGGGCTCCCCCAGATTTCAGTGTCATTTCTCCAAGGGCTGTGCTTTTTCACTGCAGGTTTCATTCACAATATTTATTTTTAGGAAGCTGTGGTGTAGAAGATGCTGAACACCCGTGCAGGCACTGTAAGGTGCACAATAATCTCAGTTTACAGCGCAGACACAGAAATGCCCACAGTGAACAGTTTGTGCAGTGGTTTTACTCATTCTTAAACGTGTGACCACGGAGGTACCAGAGCCCCAGGGATGGACCCAGCCCTGGGCAGCAGCAGCAGCACTTTGAGTCCTCTGAAACCAGCTCTGCCCAGCACGGGGGCAGCTCCTGAGCTCTCCTCACACAATACAGCCCCCACTACCAAAACCTCGCCACATAAATCCAAAACCCTTGGATAACATACAACGGAGGGAAAAAAAAGTCCTGAGAAACTTAAAATACAATGAGGTTACTAAGAAGTCTCAGTATCACTTAAATCACCTACTCTGTGTTGCTATAATGGCATCAGCAAAAAGGCAATTTCCACTCCCAGCTTGAATTTTTCAAATGCTGGGGCACAACAAAAAGCAGCCATGGCTTTCATTCATCCTTCAAACACCAAAAGACCTTCATCAGATTTACCATAGAAAAAAATGAGTGCCAAAAAAGTAAAGTGGCCTGGAGGTCTGTAGAGTTGTCATGAGTCAAAACTGAGTAATATGACAAAACCCACACATTTACTATGAACTCTTCAGGCTTGAATCCCTGGGACTTACATGATAGAAAGCAAAAATGCCTAGAGATGGCCAGTGAAATATTCCATGCGCGTACAGACACTTCCTTCTGCTTCTGTTTCCTCCTGTATTGATTCTCCTACCGCTACCAAAAAGGGAAGAGGGAAGGAGGCATCCCACATCCCACATCCCACATCCCACATCCCATATCCCTGCAGGAGCAGCTGTGCTTGCCTGGAGAACTCCAGGAGCAGGGCTGGGGGTGGGGGTGCAAGAGGGAGGTCAGAGGGGAGGGCTCTGATTTGCTCACTGGGGCCGCTCCTCTTCCCTCAGTCCTCTGTCACTGTATAGGTGATGGAAAAAAGTGAAATATTAGGAAAGGAGAATTATTTGGGTGGTTCTTATAATGTATGATACAAAGACACTGTCTACGACTGTGGTTGTTTTAAACTCTGATACACACAGTCATGTACATCTGTAGAGAGAATGATTTCTGGATGATATATCTCTGTATTTTTATGCACCTATGATACATTTCGGTAGCCTTAACATGCACACACCACAGCAGCTCCAGGTTGCAATCAGAGTGTAAAAAGGAGATTGAATGGCTGCCAGTGAACAATTAAAAGCATTTTAGTCGGCCAAGCTTGCAATTTAAATTCATTTGAAGCCATTCCCACTGCATGCTCTGAAGCAATTAAAGGCTGGTGCAGATGCTCTCTCGGATATAAACAGGACAAGCATTTGTGTTCTTGTCTGAACTGTAAGTTGTTTTACTCTGCTTACACAATAGAAATCCACAATAGAAATCCATCTAACCAGCACTCAGTCAGACTCCAGACAGTCACTCTGGTGAGTTCCTGGGATGGGAGGCAACTGAACACTGTTTGCAGACAGACCCACCTGAACAGGAGGTCACTGACAGTGCCCAGCTCACCCCCAGCCCGCTGCAACATCACTTAGAAAGAGAAGCAGAACCTTCCATACCCTTGAAACTATAAAATCACATTTGTGTGCTACACAGAAGACCTTTTGACTGGGTTTAAATAATACTTACAGGTGCTTAAATAACTGTTAAATAAACTAAGGAAAATCACAGCACAATGTAAGAGAATTCTTCAGAAACACAGCGCTCAGAGAAAGAGTTGTTAATAATGGTAATCCATGAAAGCTTTTATATTTCTTACTGTCAGGTTATCCGCTCAATATTCGAGCTACCTTATGATTACTTCATCATGTCTTTTCTGAAACATCCATTTCTTGAAAACAGCAAACGTTGCAATATAAGCAAATAACAGCTCTGTGCTTGGCAGCTGCCCCCCCGGAGGAACACCCCGAGCAAACAACAGCTCCACGCACACAGCCTGGCTACCGGTGCCTTTGAGAAACATCATTAAACCACACACCGACAGCGCAAAGCAAGTAAGGCTTTAGCATTTTTTTTGCTCCGAATGTGGTGATCTTTCGATAAGAGTGATTGATTGTGTCTGGGTAAGTTTGCTTAATATTTGCTGTGGACACTGCCTTGAGTGAGGCTCAATCAATCACCGGGCGCAGGAAATCAGGGCTAATGCACTCAAACAATATCTGTTATGCACTCAGTTAATCCATCACAATTCTCCGCCGCTGTGTCAGGAGGAGCCCTGGGAGTGGGCGTGGACTTCAAATGCCCCTTTGAGCTTCTTTTCCATCTAAAAAAGTCTTCTTGATCAACTGGTCATAAAATTTTAAATGCTCAGGAACCACGTTCTCCACCCCGGGTTGGGCTGTGTTATGAATTAGAAATAAATCAAATGCACTGTATCTTGTAAAAATTTTTAAATAAAAAACACGTAGTAAAGCTTATGGAGCTTGATGTTGTCAAATTTAACAGCAACAGTCTAATGGAGTTCAAACAAGGCAAGATCGTTTATTATCTATTACCTCGGGTAGGTTTCAGTTCCCATCCTTTTTATTTGTTCCCTTCCACCTTTTTATTTGTTCTAATAACTTTCTAAACTACTTTTTTAGTTGTTTGTTTTTTGTTTTGTTTTTATTAAAAGTGATGTTTAACTTATTTTACATATTAAATAGTCCCACATCTTTCAGTTCTTAATAGGTCACAGATAATATCACATGGAAAAGTATGTAGACATTCTTAAACAAGGGGAAAAACACAAATGATTTGGACATTTGAATTTAAGGTGCCTGTCCACAAACCTAACTCAGAAGTAGAAAACATTTGGTGGTTGGAAATTAAGCCTTAGAATAGAAAAAATTACGAAATTTCTCCATATGGAAAAGAGGAAACATATCAAATGCAGATTCCTTCCCTAAAATTATCATCTCATTCCTCATGTATAAGCATTTAAAATTAAAAAAAAAATCAGCATATTATATAAACCCGGAGAATAGTGTTCTGTGCAGGCAGAGCTACAGGACAAGCACCTGAATGACAGACGTTCTTCTGTAAAGTTCCTTTGAGTTGCTTTTAGTTAATTAATGATTTATAATTTGGTTTGGGACAGAAACAAACATGTGACTAGAATTAATGACCTGGTTATTTGCTTGTTATTAAGCATCAGTCTTTTAAATTATCATTTTCATCTCTAATGATATCATGAGCTCCTCTCCCTTCTCTTCTGCAGAACTGCTGTTACAAAAAGAGACCACTTACAAATTTCTAACAGCTCTCAAATCACAGGTATCCCTAAAGCAGGGACTGCAGCAGCACCAGCCAACATAGAAGCAGAACACAACTTCATGTTCTAGGACAGGCAGCGTCACACACATTTGTTTAACAAATCAACCAGGCCCCAAGGAAAGTAGAGGCCTCAGGGAGCTTAGCTATTTTATATTATTATTATATATTCAGTTATTATAATGCATTTAAGAGTCACTATAATTATTCTATTCTATTCTATTCTATTCTATTCTATTCTATTCTATTCTATTCTATTCTATTCTATTCTATTCTATTCTATTCTATTCTATTCTATTCTAGGCTGGGGGTGTCTTGACAAACTCATCATCATAACAATCATGATGAACTATCAAGAAAATATTAACCTTTTACTTTCAGGAATAGTTTTATTGTGTATTGTTATGCTGCTTATTTACTGATGTGGTAACATGCTGTGTATTCAGAACTGAGTATTTGGAACAAGTCAATATATAAAGCAGAAATGTAGACCTGCCAGTTGAAATAATCCCCAGAGGGAGGGGTGAAATCCTCTGGAAATCACTAGATTTTGTCACACAGCAAAGACTGAGCCTAATTACTTCCTTTGCCCCTTCTCCAAGTCCTTAGAATTCCTTGCACATATTCTGCTCCTTTTGAAACTTCAGGGTGTGTATGATCATTAAAGACTCATCTGCCCATAGTGCTGCCTGTTAAAATTCGCATTCCCCTTAATCATGACCATGATGTAATTAATATCTGTAGTTCTCATTCACCCACAGAAATTCCCCTATGAATATGCCTGTAGTGAGTCACCAGTGGCAAACTCCTTCTTTCATTAGATTTCTCTTTGCGGGACATGAACTTGCAGTTTTCACACCCCATTTTCTTCAGGCACCCCAAAGTGTGGCTCAGAACCCCGGCCGGCCAAAGGCCCGCCTGGCCATTTCCCTGTGCTCAGTGACAGCAGCTGTTTGACACCCACTTAGATTTGGTTCTTCTGTCGTCTTCTGGGTGACACTTTGACAACAGCCAATCCACTTCTGGCATCTAATCTTGCCAGGGAGCAATTTGCTCTTGTGAATGGGTTTGTGTATTCCCTTGCAGAGGCTGAAGAACAATATCAATGCACTTTGGAGCTCATAAACAGTGACAGAGCTGGAGAGGAGAACTCAGAGAGTCTGGAAATTGTGACTACCTTGAGATAATAGCCATGATGTCAAACTGGAAACGTATTTTTAGTCATGTACAAAATATAAAAATTCAATTATTGAATGCTGAATGTAAAGGAAATTTAAATTTTGTATCAGTCCTCTGAACAGGCACACAATGAGTATTAGAAATTAAGTTTTCCTCTTAGTGCCTCACTGATGTTGTCTGTTTTTAACCATTGCTCTGTTATTCAAACTTGAGGTGTCACAGGCCATGTCTTCAATCTTGTTTTAGAGGAGATTTCTTTATGCCAGTAATTGAATGGTAGGCTTTATGTCAACTTACTTGTTTGTTGACACCGAGCACTGTCACCAGCTGTGCCTATAACAATGATTTCTTTTGTGACATGTACGTCATTATCTCCTCCAGGAATTTGTCCAAGGCCAACAATTCACTTCAAATAGTTATTCTAAAAACCATCAGAATGAAAGTACTTTGAAATATTATTACCTTAGGACAAACCCGATGCACTGATTTATCTGTGTGCAATTTCTTCCATATCCTTGGTCTCTCTACACATGAACAGAATTTCACCAAGGCACCGATTTAGGGCTCTGGCCATAAGGGAACTCAAAAGACAGCAATAGGAAAAGGAGATTTCCATTCTGTGAAATAACTGGCATCATTACTAATATTTAACATTATTGTAGAGTATTTGGGTTTGTTTCTTTTTTTATTCTGTAACTGATATCAGTACAGTGCCATCTGTAGCTTCCTGCATGCAGAAATGAAGGGACCAGGAGTATATTTGTTCCATGTCCTTCATCTTTCACCATAGCCTTGGTCAGAATCTTATGTTGAGGCTAAGTGCTTTAATGCTGAAAAGAACCACTGGTTAATAAATCCCATTTTCACCTCAGACCTAAGGCCACATCTGATCCAGGTGATCTGACTTTGCCCTCAGCTTGGTGTCTGCTCAGTGTGTTTCCCCATTACACATAATTTGGGCAGCCTCTGAGGAAACTCACCCAAGGTGGTGACGTAGTTTGAGCCTTATGGCTTGTTGGAATTCTGCACATTGTGCTCAAAAAGCGTTTACTGTCTTTCTGTCCTAAAATCAAAGAATCATGAAACGGCCTGGGTTGGAAGGGACCTTAAGGATCATGTCATTCCAATGCCTTGCGACATGCAGGGACACCTTCTACTAGACCAGGTTGCTCCAAGACAGTTCCAACCTGGCCTTGGACACTTCCAGGGATCCAGGGGCAGCCTGTGCCAGGGCCTGCCCACCCTCACAGCCAAGAATTCCTTCTCAATATTCCACCTAATCCTGCCCTCTGGCAGTTTGAAACTATTCCCCCTTGTCCCGTCACTACAGGCTCTTGTCCCAAGTCCCTCTCCAGCTCTCCTGGAGCCCCTTTAGGCACTGGAAGGGGCTCTCAGGTCTCCCCAGAGCCTTCTCTTCTCCAGGTGAACCCCCCCAGCTCTCCCAGCCTGGCTCCAGAGCAGGGGGGCTCCAGCCCTCGGAGCATTTCCGTGGCCTCCTCTGGATCAGCTCCAGCAGCTCCAGATCCCTCTGCTGTTGTTCCCTAGGGCTGGAGGGAGCTCTGCAGAGGGGTCTCACCCGAGGGGACAGAGGGGCAGAATCCCCCTCCCCTGCTGCCCACGCTGGGCATGAGCCCAGGACACGTGGGATTCCTGGGCTGCCAGTGCATGTTGAGCTCATCATCAACCAACTTCCCCCCACGAATTCATGCAAACAGCACTGTGATATTAATGCAAAACAGTTTTAAACACGTATATTTGCTTTATACAATATAATTATCTTGTGTATAATGATGCATGTATAGCTGTTGGATTTTCACTTCATGGCACTGCACGAATTACAGGAACAAAGGTTACTGCTCGTGGAATGTCACACTCCGAATGCCACATCCCATTAAAACACTGGTGCTCCTGTAATCAACACAACTGCAGCCTGAACAAAAGCTAAAGGTTTTGTAGAGTGCTGCTGAGTGAAATATGGAACTGAGATTGTCAGTGAAGGTTCCTGAAACAAGAAGTGAGAAACAAAGGACACGAGAGCTTTTTTACCACCTGCCTTGGCATATCTGGATGTAAAATGCACGGATTTCCTCCCATCAGTGCAATAGTTCCTTCATGCCCCTCTCTCCCCACTCCCACATAGACATACATTATTCAGCATGTTGGAGACCATCTGGAACCTGCTCCTGAAATAGCCCAGGACTTGATGACCTTCCAGATACGCCGCAAAAACCATTTGTTTGACAAGGCTTTGGAAGAAGGTTGTGGGTGTGTTGTTTCCGAAAGGACTAAGCGGGCTATTTTACAGTCTTGATTAATGCTTGGTTTGATTTGCTATTTGTACACGACTGTTTTGGGTGGTGAGAGGTCAGAAGCCCCTTTTACTGTTCAGCCTAATGAATGTGTCTGATGGTTATTGCTTAATACAAGTGTGAACAGAAATAAGCTCTGGCTCCAGCCCTGCTCCGTGTCCATCGCAGTCAACGAGGAGGCTCTCACTGAGGAGGGTGCTGGGTTTGTGTAACACGGTACCTTCTGCCTCCCCAGACACCAGCTATGTCTACAGCTCACTGTTACAACAGCTAAAGAACACCAACTCAGCCTCTAAGTGCTGGTTTGTACCCTTGTGATAAGTGATATACATCAAAAAATACATATCCTGAAGAATCAGGGCATCTGAAGAATTAATTCATAAACGCAGCTGTATATAAGTAGTGACAAAAACCCTGCCCATTGTTCCTTCCACTCCTGCTTCCCCCTTTCCTTGCAACAGTCCGTGTTTTAAAGCACAGAACTGAGAAACTGTGAACAGCCCTTGTGGCAAGGACAGAGTTTTTGAATATGGTATGAAAGATGATGAATGATCGATGATGTGATTAAAAGAGCAGAGTGTGGAGAAGAGGGCATGGTCACAGTGCTGCAGTGAGGTTAATGATCTTGCTTCGGTTATTTATGAAATAAATAATTTCAGCATCACGTAGTTTTTTACTTTCTGGCAGTAAAAGAGCCTCGTCACAAACTAAAGCAAGGAGTAAACCTGAGTAAACACCAAACAGGGTTCAAAACAAGAAAACAGAACTATGGTAGAAATTTAGAAAGATATCTCAACATTAACTCCAGAAGACCTATCTGTCCAAGCCTGCAAACAACTACTTGTTTCTTTGGATTAAAAGGCAGGGGTTTGCACTTAAAGGCGCTGAAAAACATATTGCACATCACCCCTTGCACCAAAAATAGAGGAGGGGGCAGGAAAAAACTCAGTGTGGAACTGCAATGATAAAACATACTGGAAAATGAATGAATAAATGAAAATTCTATATATTGCTGGGGTGGATGAAGGATCCATTTGATGGTGCAGCTCAGAAACATCTGACTTGTCCTGCCTTCCTGCAGGAAGGACCGACCTGCCCAGCACGAGCCACGTGTCCCTTCCTGCTTCCTGAGCTACTTTGGTAATTAATTACTGGCTGGAAACGGAGAAGTCAAAGATGCCTTATTCCTTCACTACCAAATGGGTACTCAATAACAACAGGGTTTGATTTTTATGGCTGCTGGAAAGTTTTGTGACATATTTTTGAGATGTGCTCCGTTTCTCTCAGAGCCACATCCATGTGTGAATGCTGTGGCTTTTTTCTGAGTTCCCAGCTGAAGTAAATAATGTTTTCATTTCCAAACCCATTCCTGTCTGGAGTGCTGTGACACCAGGCTGCCTGTAGCTTGTAACAGCGCGTGTCTCCAGCTGTTTAAGTTGCTTATTTTCCGAAAGGTTACTCACAAAGCGCAGGTCGTGGGGATTAAGTCATGTAGCTCCCATGGAGTACAGCAGGAATTTCACAGTTGAATCCCTGCAAACTCTTTTGGGAAATGTATTAATTTTTAAAGAGTCATTAATCACTTTGCTGAATTCACAGGGTACTGAGGCAGCCTGACATCAACAACTAAGGACAGTATTTGTGATTTCTAGAATCCGAACTAGAAATTGCCTTATTTACTTGATTGAAAGGGTGACAACCTGGTAGACTGGTGGATTTGGCAAACTGACTGGTGATACACACACTTTGCTCCTTGTATTCAAACAAGTGGCAGGACAGTTCATCTTAAAATAGTCTTGGGCATCCACTAAAAAATTATGCTAAAATGTGTCCAGTCAAGCATTAAAAACCTACAGCACCTTAAGTCACTAGAAAGCACCGTCCACATGATTTGTGCACACAATTAATTAAAAAGATGTCCAATAATCTGAACAATGCAACTTGTGAACCATTTCTGCGCCATATCTTTTTGAACTGCTGCCGTATTTAGGAGAAGTATTTTGAGGTTCAACATCACAAAATGATTGAAACCACTGCAAGAGCACAGCAATTTGTCAGTGGTGTTCTCCAACAAGTCATCCAAATGTACTGATAGAGGGGACGCGGCTGCTTTGCAAACAGGTCACTGGTGGAATTACAAACACCCACACCCTGTGAGTACTGAGATGAGCAACAATCTGTAAATAGATCCAACAATGACTATTGTTATGGCAGGGCTTGGAGAAGTTTGAAAGTTAAGGAGACTTGTCTGAGAGCAGATAGTTTGGCTTGTGTGTATGTAAAATCATAGAGAGAGGGAAGGGGTGGGGAATAGCAGTGCTGTGAAAATGCATTGATTAATAAAATCTTTGGGTTTGGTTTGGTGGTATTTTAAGGAGGAATACTCTTTTGAACGGGTATAGTTCTTGTACATCAGCCCAGGTTCACTGCAGGAATTCAGAAATGCATTAATATTAGTCCAGGTATTCTCAGTTATAAAATGGGCAGTGAAAAATGGATCATCAATTTCCTGCAGTTTGAGGGAAAGTTGAGTTCCAGGGAAACTGCTGCACTGGCTTGGATGGAGTTAATTTTGTCCATAGCAGCCCCCACGGTGCTGTGGTTTGCATTTGTGATCAAACCACTGTTATTAACACAGGGATGTTTTATTTACTGCTGAGCAGCTCCCACACAGCCTCAAGGCCTTTTCTGTCTCTCAGGCTGCCCCACCGGGCAATGGGGCTGGGGCTCCCAGCAGGAAGCTGGGAGGGTACAAAATAAAGGGAAAACAACAACCAAGAAACCCCTGTAAATGTATTTTCTGTTTCATCAAGAAAAGGGAATGTGTTGGTACATGCAACAGGCTTAAGGCTGTTCTTCCTGGGCTTGAGTCAGTTGAAGAAAAAAACATTTTAGAGCACTCACTATGCTTCAAAATTGCAAGCAAGATGTAACACATTTCCTAACTTTTTATCTGAATCAAAAAATATTCCCTGCACGGTTTGTCGCACTGAACTCTGACCAAAGAGTCAGTACAATTTGGAACACTATGGACTTAGCAGCAAAATAATGAGATTTTTTTTTCTTTTTTTTCCTTTGAGAGCTCTGTAAGAAACCATGAAAGGGCTGAATCTGAGGGCAGCAGTGACTTTGGGCATCCCTGCAGGAGCCAGCTGGTGGGAAGCTGGAAGCAGGGCTTTGACTGAATTCTTAGGGCTAAGAGATGATAAGAGGCTCCTAGTCCTGCGGAGTTAAGCAGCTTGACAAGGTGAGCCAGGAGCGAGAAAGGAGCTGTTAAAATCCTCAAATCAATTCCCTGGGAATATGGGAAATACGAGAACAACCCCAGCCATGCTTTTTTTGCTGTAAGAAGCGAGTGCCAGCACAGAGCGAGGCTCTGAGAGAGCCTTTCTGTCCCAACCGGGTGACTCTGAAGCATTTGCCTTTATTGTGGATTCTCTGAGAGAAGCTCAGCTGTGCAGCAGTTTCAGAGTAACTGGGGAGGGAGTGAATATATGCACAAGTGAGAGATCCTGAATTCACTGTGAACGAGAAGATGCTTCATTCAAATCAGTTTATAGGAGTTGGATCATTTTCTAACGCTGTGGATGTGAGGGTGAATGTAACGTATTATTATAGGAAAGCCAAGAAGCAGGAGAGCGCTAGGAATTTGAGTACAACCAGAATTTGTGAAAATGGGTTCTGGTGGCATTTGTTTTAACGTGTTAAAGCAATTCCTGGTATGTGGGAAAAGATGCAAAAAATAGAAGAGGTTTACTGGCACATCACACTGACAGCACTGACTTTGACAGATGCCATTCCTTCCACAGTGGAGATGGGCTGGGTGTAAACAGAATTCTAAATACCAAGACAGGAATTTTGAGAAGACAAGGGGAGTTGAGCTCTTAATTTAGTTTTACACTTTTTCAGTCATTCGTATACTCAACCCTCTGAAATTCCCCAGGATGAAATAGCTAGAGGTTTTTTCCAGCCTACAGAAGATGGCTAATTTGGTTTACAATCAGGCAGGCACAGATCTGACTCCAAAGCAGTAGGAAGGTTGTGTTCTGCATGAGCTGGTACGCAAACTGGAAAAGGGCCCTAAATGCAAAGACAATCAGAGTGGGGTTTTTACAGCCTCCCCTAACAATTGCTCACAGCAGTTTAGTGTAATGGACTATCCCATGTTATTTTTCATTACTGGTAGCAGGGTAGAGACTGTCAATGGGGTGTTTTTTTTTTTGATGAACGAGTGTTCAGGTGAGAAGGAGCTTCATGTGGAGAATATATTTTACAGAAATATAAATGTTTTAAAAGCAAAATATTTCATCTGATTAGCTTGACGCTGCTGTTATCGTTCAGTTTTCTTCCATCTTATGTTTTACTGAGAGCTCCACAAGCTGATAACAGCCTCTCATGACACCAGACTCCACAGCACAACTGCCTTCATGTGCTGTACCAACACAATAAAGCACAAACTACAGAGCAGAACTGGAACAAGAACCACGCCAACAGGACAGCCGAACTGAAATAATAACAATAAAAAGACTACATTTTGGAGATTTCTTTTTCTGTTTCCCAATTCACTTTCCACGTGAGCCTATCTCAGCATTACTGTATGAATTTTTAGCCAAAGACTGAATAAACCTCTTAAAAGGACTATTAACTGCAGCTATTCCAGAGCTGTGGCTTCTGAATTAAAGGTCATGGCAGTTATGAATGTGGTTATGGGATTTTTCACTCTACTACCTGGGCTTATGTCATCAACAGGAATGGAAATTTAAACCAGAAGCAGGACTGGGACATGACAAATGAATGAAACTCCAAAGTACAGAGAGCAGGGCTAAGAGGTCATTCGGGAGGCAATGCAATGAATTTGTGATGTTGAAGGTTTGACCAGGGAATAGATCACTGAAGCCCAGGGCCCAGTGCTGGCAGTGCAGCACTTGCTGCAGAGCTTTATCTTGAGAAAACAACGACCCTTCCTTCACCATTTCCTTGGACTGGCTGATTGAACGGGCATTTAAACCACTATCATAGACCTTGTTTCCCCCTGTGGGTTAAAATTCTTCATTTTCTGATCGTTCTTGGTTCTCCCCTTCCCTCTCTGCCCCACAAACTGCATGAGGCTGCGTTTGTCTCTCCCTCTACCCTTCAGTGTTTATGCAGCAAGCTTGGCTGGCGGCAGCCAAGGTTTCAAAGGGAGGCAGAATGAAGCAGGGCTTTGTCGTCATACCAAGAAATCAATGATACACCGAAGCACTTTTTAATTAGACCACTGCGGTCCTGAACTAACCCCGAGTTACTGAGATTAAATAATTGCTTATGGCATTCTCGATGTGTAGTTCACCAGAGTGAAAAGAAGTCTATTGACTCCACTGCTAAGTTTTGAGAACCGATGAAGTCTGCTGAGTGCAGAAATTCTTTTTAGCACAAAAAAAAAAAAAAGTACAGTTTTATGACCCAACTCCTTTGAACTATTTTAATTAAGGACTACTATGATAAGAAAGAAGTTGAAAAGCTATTTAGTAGGAAGACAGGCTCCCATTTAAATGTTGACTCATGAAGTCAGCACTTTCAAGGATATTACTGTACTTTTCGTTTCCCTTTTCAAAGCCAATAACTTCTGCCAGTGCATTTCTATCTATCATAGGCCATCATGATTAGGAACCTGTATCACTTGGACATCTATTCTCTTTCAGTCACCTTTGATTTTTTCCCTTATCTGCCTAAATTTAGACGCACAAATTTGAATAAACAACTGGCTTCAGCTTTACATTTAGACCTTCTGTAGGTGTAGTCTGGCACAAATCCCAATCGTAGTGAAGTCACTTTGACACGTGACTTGAAAACCTGGCCTTAAGAACTCATTATATTTAAAAGTGTAACTAATTTAACTAGACATTCTTTCAAAAAGGTCATTGTTACATTCATTTTAATAATAAAAATGTACAGGGAACATGCTAAGGGAAAATGGAATTTTTAAATGACAGTAGAGCAAGAACAGCAATAGTATTCTGCATTATAGAACAATCAATAACTACAGAATTATGTATCATGTGCATTAAAGCATATACAGATGTAGAAATAATGTTTGTGAGCTAAGTATATTCATGGTCTTTCATTTTATTTCTTAACACATAAAACAAATGCAAGCATATGAGCTTGTATTTTATAATGCTGAGTCTGTCTACCAAAATTACACCATCAGTGCAAAACAAAGAGGAATATTTGCCCTTCAAAGTATTCCGTGACAGAAAATCAGCAGAGCACTCTGGGCTTGCTGTTTTTAAAGGATATTCAGACCATGCAGCAGGAGTTTCAAACTCCCTCCTGGTTTCTCCCTGGCGTGGTAGGGATGTAAATTCCTGCAGAGAATGAGGCTCCTGCGGGTCCCTGGAGGGCAGCCCCGGCAGCAGCGGAGCCTGCCAGGACACGGGACCTGTTCCTCTGCTGCTGCTGCTCCATCAATCACCCGCAGCTCAGGGAAAGGGGAGCGGCTGTGCCCAGGTACGGGCCATTCATCAAGGTTAAAGGGAAGGGAAAAGAAAAACTCCGTCCTTACTGGCAGAAGTCCGGGCAGCAGCAGCAGCAGGAAGAGGATGAGGAAGAAGCACAAGGAGCCGTAGGGGTGACCATGGGCCCCTCATGGTCACGAGGGGTACAGAGACACAAAGAGACCTTGGTTTGGAAACCTTAACACTGGCTTTGGCAGGGTATGGGAGGCCCCAGCTGTAAGGCACCGACACAGGTTTGGGAAGAAACATGACATAAATCCAGTCATAACCTGGCTGCTGGTGTATCATTTGGCATCTGCCAAGCTGCAGGCGCTCACCACGTTCTCCAAATCGCAACCCAAAGATCTACAGACTTGTCCTGCAGCAAAGAGCATCTCAGGAATCCCTCACAGTGCGATGCCCTCTCCATGGCATGACAGGATTGCTGCCGGGGCCCCCCATGGTCAGTGGATGATGCTAACGGGGCACTTGCTGCTCTGAGATCTACAGAGGAACAGCCAGTGTGCTTTTCCCTGAACTAAGTTTAATAAACTGAATTCATACGCTGCTGTAAGGAAAATACCTCCTACTGTGCCAGATTCAGCAGCTTCCATAAGGATTATGTTCCTTCGCCACGCATGGGGAGCAGGAGACCCGTGAGTCTCTCAGCAATAAGGACACCCTGTTTTCTGGGAGACACTGAAGCCAGATCTGCACAGAGACTTGACTCAGTCATGGCCTGCTTGAGGGACAGACAGAAAGGAAACAGGACTTGAAAAGAGCCAAGATCTCTAAAACTAAATGTACAATTCTGTTTTCATTTTCTCCACTGAAAGAATATTAACTTGCCTCTATTAACTTATATTTTAGAAGATGCTATGAGCTCATTTTGATATTAAAGGTTCTCTAGGACACTTTCTATACTTCAGCTCTTATTTTAGTTTTAACTTAATTAAAATCTTTTTGAGATTTTCTTCATGAGACACACTTAGCCTTTCAGTAACAGAATACAGATAATTACATCACTCCTTTCTATAACATTTGCAGATGGACTGAATAAAGTAAAGCTGTCCAAATTATTGTGTTAAAATAGTGTCTGCCTTATTATTTTATACATTGCACAGGCTTGGTGCCTCTAGATAAGATCCTGGTGATGTTTCAGAATAATGCTTTTTCTCACTGCAGCCAATGTATCAGGAAGCCAGGACTGTGATTATTCCTAAAACACCTCCCCAGGCCTTGGGTGCAAATGACACCCCCATACTTTTAAAGAAAATGAATAATGCAGCATCAGCTGCTCCCAGCTCACGGAGGCCACAGCAGGTAGAAGGTTTATCCGCTCCTCTTTAAATCATACCTGTTTAATGACTTCCTAGCATCCTGTCCATACAGCTTATTTTTAATCTCTGCAAGGTGACTTCTACATTTCATATAAAGATACTTATTTTTCTGAAATACAGAATAAGTAATAAAAAATCATATATATGCATAGCTAGATATTTTTATTAACAGCCCACAAGTAAAAAATGCAGAGAGATGTATCTTGCAGTTGCACTTTGTAAGACAGAGTATTTTGTTCGTATTTTGTTAAAGAACCTCAAATATAAATATTTTTATGGTGTGAGTAAACACAGATTTTAGAGATTAAAATATATTACCCTGGACTGGCAGTAACTTTGCACACATAAGTACTAGCATGGATTCAGGAGTTTAAGTTGGGAATACCCTGTTGCATACAAATAACCTGACACATTAAAATGTATGTTCCATCCCCAGTGATCCAAAGGGAATCAGATCGAAGGTCTGAATATGTGTTTTCCAAATTAAAAATTCAAATCAGGACATGTAAAGTGGTTTAAAATAATAATTACACGAATCCCAATTAAGTATTACACAGTAATTACAATGAGTGCCATTAGCAAATTCCAAACAGGATTTTGGTTAAAGGTGCTGCCATGGAATGCAACTCCAGACAGGTGCACCCGAGTGGAGAAGGAGCCCCAGGTGCTCCTGTGTCAGGAGGAGTGAAACCGGCTCAGTATTCAGGGCTTTGTGCTACTTCAGCCAACCAGAGGCTGCTCATGTGCTTTTGCAGCCTTTACAGGCTGAAACGTTCTTGAAGGATAAACACAGGGTGGAATTCAAACCTAATTTTGAACCAGAGCAGTGTGTGCGCTCTTAGCAGTAACAGAAAATTAGAGTACTTTCTCTAGAAAGTTTAGTTTTTGTTTTCTCAAATCTACACCAGGTGCTTCAGAGAACAACCCAAGTGATGTCTTATTTCAATGTGTGAAAGCTGGCTTAGGAGCCAAAGTCTTACTTTTAATAAAAAGCAAAGAAGTGGAGCATGTTTTAGATGTAGCTGTCTGTGCGTGAAAAATCAGCAGCCTGCAGTGTGATTATATGTTATGAAATCTGTCTTTGAAAAGTTATTCTCGAGGGAAATGTTTATCTGCAAGTATTTGCAGTTTGGGAGGTAATATTTTGTTGGCTCTGTACCATCTGCTAAACCCACGATGTGTAACACTGAAACACACAGACACCCCTAAATTCTATGTGCACCCTTCGTTTTTATGCAGCATTTAGGGGGATGTGTGCAATCCAGAGTCTACAAGTTTCCAGCTGCATTGGGAATAAAGGATTACACATCATGTATCTGCCAGTAAACGCAGTTACACCTCTGACTAAATGCTCCCAATATTTTCCTCCCAAATTCCTGTACTGATATACCCAAATTCCATGTTTTGAAGCTTTACTATTTGGCATTACCTTTTCCCTTAAAGCAGTCTACTAAAACTCCCTTTAATTTTGATCTGGATAGATTGACTTTACCCACACAGAGTAGATTTCATTCAGTGTCTCAAACTGTCCTTACAAATTCAGTGGAAGCCACATTGTCTTGTGATATAACCACAAACACTGAAGCATTTCTACAGAACAAAACAGATCAGATGAAGTTTCCTTGAAACATTTCCAATGTGGTGGCACTTTATTTTCTATAGAAAACATTCTATTCTATATTCTAAAGTCGTGTTTGTAAATAATCTTTACCCATTGTAATGTTTTCCAGATCTCTGATTCCAAAGCGTTCTTTCACTAAAGGCCTGAAACTACAAATGTGCTACAAATGTGGGGTCCAAGTGACAAATCTGCTCCGAGAACCGGGGCCAAATTCCAAGCTGAACAAAGCTTTGGAAGAGCTTTGTATGTGTGGTGGAACGTGCATCCCTTCGGTATGGCAGGTGCTCTCTCACTCTCTTTTAGAGAGCCAGAAAAAAATTTTTGTAACAATTTTTCCTTTCTTTTTCCTTCTAAATTGGAATGATTTCCCTCCTAAAGATCGGGTGGGAACTTAAAATGCCATTGTTCTAAGTTTCAAGGACTGCCTAATTAGAATAATGACAGAAGAGGAAAAAGTGAGAATTTCCACCCCAACTTCTGATGGGTTTGGATTACAAATCATCAGCTGCCATTCTCCAGGCGCACACCCAAACGAACAAGCAGAATGACTTTAAGATGTGCTAAACATTCCATTCCTGTGCTAGTTTGCAGGACAAACAGTCAGTGTGTGCTTGGAAAATCAAGCCACCATCACTGAAAGCCAGATTTTTGCCAGCTTGGAGGACTGGAGGTTCCAAACGTGGCGTGACAGGCTTTGGGGATGCTTCAAACTCGGTGGGTTTTTCTACTGAATTCTGGTCCTCCTTTTGTTTTCTCCTCGTGAGAAAAACCTTCCCAATGAGTGGGAGAGACCCAAAGCCCCATCCACAGCTCATCTCATGTGTCGGGGGCACAGATATTGCCCAAGGCATGGGCCAAAGGAGGCAGGGAGTCCGCAGGAACTGATACCGGAATCCTGGACGACAATCACTGACCATGAACATTAGGGGAATACCTTCCCAGGTTTTCAATAAGAGCTCCAAGCAGACCGCAGAAAAATGTTTCAAAACGGAGAAAAAAAAAAAGCCAAACATACCTAATTTCCATTTCAACAATTAACACACGTTTTAAAAGTCAGAGTCTCCACGGCCGCGCAGCCCTGAAAAGTGAAGGGTCTGTGGTTCAACTGATTCACCCGCCTTTCAAGCAGAGGACATCTATTTCAGTTCATCAGACTTTCTAAAATTAACCAAGGT
This sequence comes from Grallaria varia, assembly GCA_013396735.1. Classification (NCBI taxonomy): domain Eukaryota; kingdom Metazoa; phylum Chordata; class Aves; order Passeriformes; family Formicariidae; genus Grallaria; species Grallaria varia. Next base: position 901,158 of record VWZG01006218.1, read on the forward strand.
TCACAGCTTTGTGAAAAAAACATACTAAAAGAACTCCTCTAAATCTAGACTGCGTACTAATAATTAAAGTGCCACACTCTGAAGGCTTTTCTCACGCTTTTTGCCTCTTTCCAGTAAAAACGTAGAAAATGGAAAAATGAGCATTAAGAACAAGCTGAAAGGAACAAGCTGAAAGGAACAAGCCGACTGCCACAGACCTCAGACACACCAAAGAATTGAACAAAACAAAGTGTCCCGGTCACAAAGGTGCAGCAGGACCTATTTTTGTCTTAACATTAGTTCTGTCCAAAGGTAAAGAAAAATAAGCACTCCGTTAACAACAGAAATACATTTAGCCTTACAAAATGAGCACCGTTTGGTCATACTATTATTAATATGTCTAATATTTACCAAGACCCAGCAGGGCTATCAAGAGATTCTTTTAATATCAAAATCTTCTCATGACTCCACACGAGACTTGGCAGTCTGGAGCCAGAGTTGCCTTCCCTTGTCCTTTTGAGGATGACACAGAATCCACCTGCTTGCATCTGACAGGTCACTCACAAGGACTGTTTCTTTTGGGGTTTTTTGGGGGGGGTTTTTTGGTCTCTCTCCTTTCCTCTGTGTGGACGTGGCATCTCTGTGTGTGTGCGTGTATCCATTAAGACCTCAGACTGCAAAATTACATTACGATGCAAATTAATTTCTCCTGATAGGCAGTCTCGGCTGTCCTTAATAATCTTTAACTGGCTGACAGCTCGTTGCTGCTCTCTCAGGTGTGTGCCATGTGAGAGCCTCAGCCAGCGCGCGGTGTCACCTCGTGTTTCTCGCCCTGCAGGCTGAGGACAGAACTTGAGCAGCCCCGATGCTGCTTCTCTTGTGAAGGAGACGTGGGGGGGACCAAACAGTGACGGCCGTGGAAATGCACCACGTAACTATTGCCACTTCTTCCCCAGAACCCCAACTTGAGCTCCGGGTTTTCACTGCCCTCTTTAATTTTTCAGTGGAGTCATAAACAGCATAAATGCCAAAGGTTTACCCACGTTAAAGCGCTACAGCTCAATTCTGGTTTTGCCCATAGTTGGGCCACAGACATCTCTGACCTCGACAGGATGCGACTGTAGCCCTGGGAAAGCTGCAGAAAACACCACCCGTGTCCTTGGGCCAGGCCTGGGAAAGCAGAAGGAGTGGAAGAAAACAACCAAGAATGACAGGAGTGTGTTTTGAGATTTGCCAGCATGAGGAGAGGTGATGTCCACCTAGCAGAAGATGGACTGAGACTGATGGACAAGAACACCCAGCCAATGATGGGTAGCAGAGACACTTATGGAGAGTAGTAGGATAGTATAAAAGATTAGCTGTGTGTTAATAAAGGGCTTTTGCTTTTGCCTTTTATTTCCTGACAAAGCCTTGAGCCTGTGTGTGTATTTGACCGTCGCGACAAGGGCTGAGTTATTGCCCTTCCCAGATCGTCGCTTCCCTACAACAATGTGGCTTCAGATGGCCTCGTGACTACTGCAATTTTACAGCAGAGGCCTTTACAGGGGGGTATAAACTTTCATTATAAAGTTAGGAATGAAGTTAGGTGAGCCTGGAAAATAGAAAAGAGTGCTATAAAAGGCACTGAGAGGACAGAAAAACATCATTCAAAGTATTACTTTCCAAATGTCAAGAGCTTCACAAATCCATCCCCTATGTGGCCAGTGTTATGTCTGTTTTTTGCACTTGTAAAATTAGAGAATTACTGGCTCAAGAAACTTAGGTTACAGATTCCTATCTGTGCTGAAGAAATTAATCCCATATATCTTTCATAGCTTCCTGAAAAATCCTAAAGTATTTATGTCGAGGCTTGATTTGTTTTGGTCTTTGATTTTATGTTGTATAGCACATTGTGGCACAATAAAATATATTGATTTTATCTATACATTTTATGTACACTGGAATAAGAAAAACAAATGTACATAATTTACAAATTTGTTCAGGCAGAAGGTTAAAAAAAAAAGATGCAAACACAGTAAAATATTTCTATCAGCCTACCCTAATGAATTTAGACATTTATATGGGAAATAATTTCCATGGGGCAAGTGGAAGTAGCACTCACCTGCAGTAGCATAAGCCACAGTCACTTTAAATCCTGTATTTCCACACTCATTAAACCACGATTCAGAGGAGCCCTGCTGCTAAAATATGATGTCGTTCTTTTATAGTAGTATCATTACCTAACGATTTTGAAAGAACCTTATTTTTCCAAGCAAGAGGGAAAGTGAGATGAATTACCCGGGACCGTACAAGGCAGCTCAGACAAGTCTGGCCCAGCTCCTTTACTGTGAGCAAGGGGAACACACTTGGGACAGACCGTGGCTATAAATACTGAATTGTATAGCTGCAATCCTGCTGTGGGATCTTTAGGTGCTTACTGCAAAAAAAAAAAAAAAAAAATCCAGCAACATAATTTTGGTCCCTATTTTGGGATGTCTTTCTGACTTGGCAGCCCCCAGAGACCGCAGCCACCACGGACACTGAAGAACATGTTGGCCATCATGACATTCTTCTACTCTAGCTGTTCTGACCTGTCTCTGAACAAGCAATTTAAATTTACTTTCCAGTATTTTTCCAAATGTGATGAGACTTCTGCTTTCCCTGCTGCCATAATTCCATAGGAGCTAGCAGGCAGGAGCTCAGGGGCCACCCCATCAGTCCTGCAATTCCTGTAGGATAATCCCCAGGGCTGTTCCAGGTCTGTCAGCAGTCATGCCAAACCAGAAAGATGCACAGAAAAGTAGAATTTCCTACCTTTGTGCCCAAAAAAGTGTTGTTGCTGCTGCTGCTGCTGCTGCTGCTGTAATTTGTACTTATGGTACTTTATCACATGGTGCTGACAGGGCTGCGACAGCCCAACACAGCACTGCTTTGGTGTTTCATTTTTGAGAAATGATTCCAAGAGATTTGGTGCCTTATTATGGCTTCATTAGAGGGGAAAAAAAAGACATATAACTGTCTAACAGCCTGTGGGGCTTTCACAGCATGGAGATTGCTGGAACACAGAAATGCTTGAAAATACTCCTAATCTGGCCATATGCAGCTCCAAATTCCCTTTATGGAGAATACTTTTTTCACTAGTTCCATCCTATAAGAATAATGCAAACCAGGTGCAACAGAACCAAGAGTTTGGACTCTGATTAACAAAGTCATAAATCGAAGTTTAGAATAAATACACATTTTCATCTCGGCACTGTTAAATTGCAGTGTTTGTTGCAGTGTAATTATCCTAATTTGCGGCGGTTGTTTCAAGCCCCGTTTTACAACCAGAGCACATGGAAATGTAAGATGCAGCTTCACCCACCTGATTCATTCGGGTAGGACACGGTGACCCGTGTGTGTGTTGGTCCCCATGTGCATCTTCTCCTGGAGTGGCAGACAGACCCCGAGTGGGCACTCAGTAACGATGGGCACATTTATTGTATGCTTTCCATATATATCAAAAGGTGCTGAGAACTGTAAAATACCTTCCCTTCCACAGGAACATAATGATGTCTGCACACCTGTCATTCCAATAACTCCTGCCTGTGCTAATGAACTACACGCTGTTCATAAATCATGTTTTAGTGATCAAAACTTGATCTGCAAAGGCCGTAACAATGAGATGCTGGCGCTCTGAGTCCTTCTGAGTGACCCACCACGCTGTCCCAGCCAGGCTAGGACCAACACTCTCCCCGCATGCTCCTTTTCACATGTAATGTGTTAAATTCCCCCAATGCACTGTGATTTTATAGATGAAATCTGCTTGGGCAGCAGCCTCTGTGAAGGTGATACAACTCTCTGTATTTCACCTGTCCCTCCTGAATAAAGAGGTGAATTCCACAGACTATTTTACCCTCAAAAAGAGTGAACCTCTTGTCTCTTCAGGCTCCAAAAAGGAGCAGATGGCAGCCAAGTCAGACATTCAGAATTGCTGGAAACTTCTGATGCCTCTAAATTATTTTTGCATGGAAAGTGTTAAACATGAAGCTTCCCAAACAGGTTCCATCCCAGAACCACAGCACTTAAGCAGCATCAGGTAAATCAAATGTCCAAGTTATCTGCAATGTCAGTATAGGAAGAGGATGGAAGAAATACATGAAATGCTATATAAATATACTGAAGGAAGCTGAGGCACAACAGTCTAGGGAAGTTCATTACACTTACATGTGTGTCTACAATGTTTATGAGTTTCTAAGCCTGAGTAAATAAGGCAGCACTAAATAAAAGGCAGCAGTCAGAGAGCTGCCGTTATGATCGACTACAAAATTCAACTTCATTTAGATTTACCCACTCCTCATACCTCGATTCAATTCAAAAGAGTTGAAATCCTTTTATAACCTTGCCTTCCATAATGGAATAAATCAACATGCAGCATTTAACTGAGGGAAAAGAAAAGTATGACTGAACGTGATATAAGGCTATAGGAAAGAGTGATACAGAAAAGATCTGCTTCTGGTTACACTTTTATATGTGCAGTCACCAAAGCATAACAATCATTTTGCAATAAGAAATAAAACAAAAAAATTATTAAGTCTAGCAAAATCTAATACTGGGGCAGGCACAACAGCGTTTGGCCATAGCTAGAGGGGGGCTTAATTGTATCCAAGATTTAAGCCCTGATTCCATATAAGTCACGTGAGAGATTTTCCACTGCTGGGCTTTCTTAAGTTAAACTATCAGCCTTTTCTTTAATGAATATGTAGAGACCACCCAGAGAAAATCCTTGTGCCTGAAAATAAGTTTTGATTTCCTTTTTTTTCCCCCATAGGTATTTTAAAGTATTATTGTGTAAGTTGCACATCAAAGTGATCTACCGGTATTTTAGAAAGGGCACCTCTATGTAATTGCATTAAATTGGCTCATGACACATTTATTGATAAGATGGATGTAGATAATGTTTGTGCGTTCAATAACCTTCTTTGGCTATTACTGCCACAGAACTCTCCTTAAAAGAACAGGTTCAGCCCTCGATTGTGGATGAAAATCACAAGGAGAGGATGAAACAACAGAGAATGAATTTTACACTTTTTTCCTTTGTAAGTACTACCCTGATGTTTCTTAGTCGTCTTGAATTTTAATGCCGTAACATAATAATTAATAATCAGAAAAAATAACCATGAAAGGTCTGGGAGTTTCCAGGCAGCACAGAAATGCTCACTGGTAATTGACCAGTTGGATGTGTCTGGACTAACGCTGCCCTCCCTGTCCCCACTGAGGGCTGATCGCTCGGCACAATGCTTATTATCACACTGGTTTGATGAGAACTGCTCCTCTCACTCACAGCTGCTCTTATTTTGAGCACCCCAGCTTCTAAGATTTCAGCCACAGGGGCTTAGAAATGCAGGGTTGTCCTTTCCACATGTGCCAGGCTGCAGGTTGTCACCAAGAGTCCACCTGGTCTTGGGGGAGAGTTACTGTGTGAGGTCACACGTTTGCTTGGAATTTGCAAAAGAAGTGTCCTTACTTTAACAGATTATCTTGAAAGTCAAGGCTGGATGAACTGTTTCATTTACTATTAGTAGGCAAACATGTTTGGGTTTGGGTTCTTGTTTGGTTTGATGGGGTTTTTATAATTAAAAACATTGTTTTGGTCTATTTCACAAATATGATATGATTTGGCAAATATTTGCTTGTCAATCAAACCAGGGTTTTTTTTATTTAGGAAACAACAAAAAGCAGCAAGAGGGTGAGGGAGTTGTGCCAACCACACTGCACGGGGCACTGCAGAATTGTGAAGCAGGACCAAAATCCCTCTGCTATAAAAAGGCAAAGCATCTCCTATCCCAACTGTTGTCTAAATCATTAGCTCGTGGAATTCAAGGTCCTCCACTTCCCAGCTCAATAATGATTTTATTAGAAAGTAATCAGAGGAAAAAGCAAAGATCCAGAGCTCACAGTGACTCCAGAGTCCCCTGGACTCTTACAGGGAAGACACTCCAATTTGTGACCTGTTTGGCACTGAATGGATGAGCTCCAACACCGGACTCTGCTGCCTGGAGAGCACAGGACTCCCTCCAGTAACCCTGTGCCTTCATTTGAGCTTCTCACCATGAAAGAGCGTCCTGAAAACCACAAGGAAAAGCTCCAGCTGCCCCAGGGCCCAGGCTCAGCTGGCCCAGAGGTTTTGCTGGAAGAACATCTGGCTTCTCCTCAGCTGTGAGGGCAGTGGACCTGCTGGGCAGCTGCAAAGCCTCTGGTGGGGCAGAGGCATCCCCTTGGGAAGGCACCAGCATGCCCTCCTCACATTCCCGGGGGCTGGCACTGCCCTTCCACCAGGGATGGGCTCTGGCTGTGTGCCCACACTGGCTCCCATGCTCAGGGCTCAAGGTCTGTGTCTCCCTTCTCTCTTAGTCTTGCGTCTGCAAACAGGTTTATAGAGACCCGAGTGTTAATCAGCGACTACAAACCAGCCAAAGGAAAGCTGTGCAAATAACCCAGGGCAAGAGAAAGCCTTTCTGCTCGCCTTGGCCAAGAGAAATCACAAATATGCAGGTAGGCATTGTCAAAAGGAAACACAGCAGGCTCCTGAAACCCCAGTCATCAACATAAACTACGACAGCAAAAAAATCCTCAGCCGAAGGCAGAAATCACACAGCAGACACGACAGAACAAGAGGCCCTTCCTAATACGCCTTAAAAAATTAAGTTTCTGAGAGAGTACACTGGCAGCAGCCATTTACTTTATCTGTGCACTTGGGAGCACATTGAGAAGCAGCTTTTCAATCTGAGGGATCGAATCTGACACAATTCATCAGACAATAACAGCGAAATCAAAAAGACAGCAACTGGAAAATGTAATCCTCCCCTGAAATTTCCCTCAGCTCACCATCTGCTTCCATTCCATTCCATCCCACTGGGGACTCACTGTCTCACAACGTCTCCTCTGGGGAGGGTTGCCGCAGATGTGGCGGGCGGGAGGCAGAGCCGCACTGCGGGACCTGCCACGGCTTTGGGGACACCAAACCTGCTGCACGTCCCCTTCTGACAAGGAGCCCACGGGGCGCACGAGGAGCGGGCGGCGAGAGGCGCGGAACCCACCGCCAACACGTGCCACCGCTGCAGAATCCGGCCGGGGTCCCCTCCAGTGGGAGCAGCAGCACTGAGCCACCCCAATGGAACGTTCACAAGCATTTACCAGCAGAGGTTATTTCCTCACAAGGCCCTCAAATAGAAGCTTTCCCTGCAGCTGTCAGAACTGTTTTGCTGACACGGGAATGCACTGTTGGTGCATAAGCCGTGTTTGTAACCACCAGGACATGAATTTCTTTGAAGGAAAGTGCTCCGAGCCATCTGGGGAGAGGAACAGCCGAGCAGGGCTGACAGCAATGCTATTTTCTGTCCTCTGAAACTCCAGTAAACTCAAATAAGGGAATTCTATTTTAAAACACAGACAATCCCTACAGCACAGAGAGAACAAGGGGATGCTGAGGTCTATCAATTATCCGCTGAGAGTTTAGAACTTTTCCAGCAATACAAAGGCATTATCAGAGGTTATTCTTTATAGATTAACTTCTACCCTACCTGTACTTAACCTTTTGCAATGTATCCCATACACGCCACAGCTTGGAGACCTTGTGAAGAAAAAGAATCTTTCTTTCCTATTAGTTTGCTCTCGATTGTCTAAAATTCAAAGTGCATGTCCTTTAAACAGTACATTTACGTGAACATTTCTGCTCCCAAAGAGTCTCATCAGCAATAAAGGAGTAAGGATGGAGCTGTTTGACTTATTCATCTGAGCTTCAACTCCAGCTGAGTTCAGTGTGCCAGAAACACGAATCCTCAATGCCCCAACCACCTTAATGCACTGGAAATGAGTTCAGCTGTGAGCAGGTAATCTGAATCATGCCCAGGTGAAGAATAGCAGATTTCTATAAATAAAACTCTTATTACCTAGTGCATTCAGCATTTATTCAAACACCCATCAGATGAGGTATTCTACCTAGAAACAGCAGAATTGTTGGGTGTAGGTGAACTTCTTTGCTCTACAACGCCTGTTTGCTCCAGCTCCTCCTCACTAAATCCAGCCCAGTGATGCACACAGGTATGTCCTCCCCTCTCCTCAGCTCAGCAGCTATTTGGGTACCAGATGGCCAAGTCACATTGGTAAAGTCAAATTTGTGTGTCGGAGTTTCTCCTATTAAGCCTCAAATCCTTTGGGATCCAGCAATTCCTGCTGCTGTTGTGATCATGTTTGCTGGAAGTTTATACACCCAGAGCATACTGCATGGAACAACACAAAAGAAGCAGGATCTATAATGACCCTGCCCATCCTACCAGCACCAAATCCTAAAATTTTTCCAACTGTTGATGATATACTTTAAATTTTATTTAGAGAAACATTTCTTCATACTTGCAAACACAAAAAAAAAAANAGCAATCATATAATGTATACCATGGAGAAGTCTTCAAGGACTTAACAAAAAGGAATTTACCTAAAATTGCATTTTTTTTTCCTAGAGAAGTTTTTTTTTAATGATTACTTAGATGAACTATTATGATCACTTCAAAACACATGAATAAGTTTCAAGCTAAGTTAGGGAAAGCAATTCATGTTACTATTCATATCTTAAGATATATTATGTGTTAAAATTCATTTGGTCTTTTACTGAAATGCCAGAACATCCAAATGCTGAAATGCTTTCACCTCATTTTTACAAAAGGTCATGTTGATTTTTCACGATGAAAAGTTCATACCTTCCTACTTAGGAAAAATGGGAAATACAACGAAAACAAAGTGTGTTTAATGAGAAAGTTCTGATGCGTTGAATTCGTGTTGTCTCAGACTGGGTATGCTAAGCCAGAAAACAATAATTCTTTACAACAGCTGGCAAGGATCGTAATATGTAAGAACAACAGGAAACTCTCGAAGCCTTTACAAATCCATTTGAAAACCCCACCATCAGATTCATTCCAGTTTCTTGAAGCTTGGAAGCCTCCAGGGATTTTGGGCCCATTAAAAGCCTGTGACAATGCATCAGTTTGGACAGATTTGGAATGAACACAGGTTCTTTTTCAGAATTATTTATTCTACTCAAAGGTCTCTCTTTAATTTTTTGTTGAGTGATGAACATACATTTGTTGAGTCTTTCCATGCCTGATAGGATATTACTTTTCTCATACCACAGTGCAAACTTTAAAACATTGGGAATAACCTCACCCAGACTGTTCTAAATACAAGAATGCTTCTTATAGCTATTATTTTTCTGACAACATTATTATGCTGTTTGTGTGATGCAAAGCATGATTGTATTCAATTAATTGGAAAAAATATGCTTCTCATTTTGCACACTTTCAGTAGGTATTTTATTTTCTAAAAAAAATCTTGGAAACTGATGCTTTGGGAAACCATTTCAGTATTAGAATAGCTCATGAAGAGCAGCTTTTCGTGTTCACACTCAGAAGCAATTCTTTCAAGAGGACCATTACCAGGATGACTTGTCTTGGGTTTAGAATATCCATTTTAACCTAAGAGCAAGCTCACTACTTGGAATCTCAAAATATCCTGGCACAATATTATTTCTTGGTCTTTCAAAATCCAATATGCTGCTGTTTCCCCCCATTCCAGCTGTTGCTGTGTTGTTTGGCTTCCAGCACCACTCTTTCAAACACACTTGAGAAAGACAATGGCCCCTCTCCTGAAAATTCTCATTTTCAGAGCCAGGAAAATCTGGAATGTCAAATATTACCATCAGTGGGAGCCTACCCAGGAAGGACAGGTCTGTGGCAGCAGAGACCACACGAACCTTGTGGCAAACGCACAAACACACCTTGAAAATCCAATCTCTGAGGACACAAAGGTGCCAGGATCTGTTATGCCACTGCACATTGTCAGGGGCTTGAAGTGTCACAGTTTATAACACTGCTTATAATCTTTTCAGTAGAGGATTTTTGGGACCACCTGCAAATTTATGTGTTGATGGGCCCCACGTTTCCTGAGAAGGACTCCCAGGTCAGGCCAGGCACCCACTGCTATTCCCCACTTTGATTTTGTAGGTCACTTGTATATTCTGTGTTCCATTAAGGATTACAACAGCGCTGGAGACATTGGGCACTTATGGAATATGGAAATGTCCCCCAGCCTTACTGCTCAGACGTGTCACCAGACACATCCCCTGATACGGCTGCCAATAACTGATTTTAATGAGCTGTTGATACCAGTCAGCAGGAAGGTCCCTGCAGACCTGAGAGCTCGAGAACTCTCATGTTATTCAGCAAATGGCAGGTGACCTACTCAGGATCAGTGCATGTCTCAATGCCCAGTGGCCCAGTGCCTGATTTTTGAAAGGACCCTTTTGTAACTTCGTCCCCACTTGCAACAGTAAAAAAATAAAGCCCATCATCCTGACTGATTTCCCCCTTATAATTCACCTTGGCTGCAATGCCCTTCCCAGTTAATAAAACTGAGGCTGGAGCTGCGTTATGACTACAGCCACATCTTATTGTCATCTCTTATCTTCTATTTAGATCATAAGCTTTATGAGGCAACGTCTGTGTTTTTGGACGGCTTTTATAGGGTGGCTGGTGCACAGGCTTAATGCAAAATTGTGGCTCCCAGGAATTGTCAGTGATGATAAAAGCGACCGTATTAATGACTATGCATTATCAATAACATCATTAGTGTTATTCTCTGATAAATTTCATCACTGCAAAATCAATGTCAGGCAATTATTTTAAAATATACAGTGGATGCATTATTTTCTAATAACCCTACAAATGTGTGTCTTGGTTAAACAAAGAGACAAATTCAGCTCCAGCTAAGCATGAAATACACTGTAATGTTTTCATTATGAGGTTACATATGAGGTTGTTCATTAGACTGACTAAATGAGTAGACGATAAATAAAAATTGAAAGAGAGAAATATTCAGGGCATCCGTATAAACTCAGCAGAGCTTCTGGTTTTCCTCTGATGGCCTTGCAGGATTCCTGTGCTCTGGGGCTGCCCCCCTTTGCCAGCTGTGCCATGGCCATGCCAGGTCAGCTCACCCAGCCAAGCAGGCCCCAGGTCAGCAGGAGCCTCCTGCCTTTGTCCTCCCTGTGTCAGCGTCAGAGTCTTCCCTGCCAAGCCCAGCTTTGGATTGTGGTTTTAATGAAAACCGTTTCGAGTATTTTTGAATAAATTATTACTGCTCTCTCTTGGATTTTTGGTGTAAGTACAATTAATTGGAGACTAAAGAAGGGGAAGCTGGTCCAAAATGCCTTCTCTCTTTTGCCCTGTCTGCCCTCTCTCCCACGTAACCAAGCCGGGCTTCCCCCCCAGTTCTTGCAGTTCAGTGATGATCACTTTGAAAGAGCATTACCAGTGTTCCTAGGATATATATAGAGATACATATGTAGCTGTACATTAAGCACCATCAGCCTGCTTCTTCCTTTGCTTCTCGTTCTTCCTATGAAAGAAAAACACGGGGATAATATATACAGAGCATTTAAGAGTATTTGTTTCCCCTGAATGCACTCATTTTGGTGACATTCATCATCATTAGGCACAAGGTTTGCTTCCACTCCTTTTCCTTTGGGTGAGGAAAGCTTTCTCCCCAGCAGCATTTGCACTCGTACAGATTCCGATCCTCCCACTGGTGGAGGCTGTACATACCCGCTGGATTCCACGAGGGAATTGAAATTACAGAAATATGGACATAAATATTCATCTCTTCAGGCTGTTTTCGCCTCCCTCCCCCTCCAACGAAGACTGAGGACTACAGCCGGTGCCTTAAGGATGGGGAGGCATCAGGTATCAGCTCCCCAGGCACTGAGCACGGCGATGACCTTGTGCCTTTCACGGCAAAGGACTCAAGACCCGTTAATGCTTCAATCAGCTGCTTCTTTGTACCATCCCGGGCACACAGAGTCTCCTTGGATAAATGATGTGCAGCCCGGGTCCGCTCCGGGGCTGAGGGCATTGTGCTTTCTCTGCTTTTAGAGGAATTAGGAGCATAGAGAGGCATCCCTGCTAGAAATTAAGGTCTCTAACAGCTCAGGCTTGGGTGGTTTACTTTTTTAAAAAGAGTGAGACCCAAATACTCTTTTTTTTCATAACTAACAGCTACTGTTTCTGCATCTTTGGAAATAAGAAAGATTACAGAGACTGTTCTCTCACTGCTCTACCAGAAATAGGCGCCTGCAGACTAGTTAAAAAAGGGAGGATATAAAATTATTACATTTCTACATATAAAGATTTTGGCATTAAAGTTACATTTACTGTCCACTGTGCACCGCTGTACATGATAGCATCTCTGGAGGTCATTCTCGCTGGCTGGTGACAGCCCTTTGAATCTAGAAGTGATTAGTCTAAAGAATATGCCCACTTTTATGCAGTTTTTCCGAATAATCTGAAGTGGGCAGAGGGGATAAATACAAATGTAGGGCAGCACTGAGCATCACACGTCCAAAAGGACACCCTCGGTGGCCTGTTTGTGTAGGAAGAGCAATGGAATTCTCTTGCCCTTTCTTTGCCGCATTAAATCCATTTGTTACCACAGTAGATTGTCCTTTCAGATGGACACCTGCGCCTGTAAATTAAACTTGACTTCATGAAATAACCAGTTTCTTCAGAGAAGTCAGCACTAATTTTTTTTAATTGATTGATTTAATGGGCAATAAATGAAAGTATAGTGACTACTACAGTATTACTGGCTGGATCTGTTTCAGAAATTCTTTATGTTGACATAAACAACATCCATGACCTCAAAGTTTCCTGAACGCTGCCTTTAAAATTAAAATTCTCATTTGAAAAAAATGAAAAGCTCATCTACCTGTTCTGGAAGTAACTGCTGCACAGTGAGTTTAAGTGACTCCACCAAAGAGAGACAATGGTCAGGTCATTTCCTCAGACCCTTAATTCACACGTGCAATACACATTTCATTGTCATCAGCTACAGTGGTTCACAAGGACATATGACACGATAATTTAAGGAATGTGATGGAAAATTTTCATGGAATAAGGAACCTCAACATGACTTTAGAATGAATGAGAGTTGGATGCCTGATACACACCTTGTATTTCCACTACAAGGAGCAGAACAATTAGGAGACACAAAAAGAACATTAACAACCGTTCACTGTCGATGTAGGCTAGAAATCAGAATGCCTTTGAAAATGAAGACAGCTCAGGTAATCTCTGTATGATTCCTCTAATTTGTTATTATCCAGCAACATTGGGAAAAGGCATTTTCCCCAACTAGCTCTATCAGAGCACACTTCTGTATCACTTTCTCTCTCCCCTCCACTTAGTGATAGCTGGGTTTTGGCAAACGTCTGCAATAAAACGGCTTCTCATCTACAAAGCAAAATAAACAACACATGGTAGATTTAATATAACCATCATCTCCCTCTGCAAATGACTTGCATTGCATTTTCTCCTGATAATAAGTGACAGCTGTGTTTAATGAGCTGGGAGAACAGGTCAATAAAATATATATATGCATGTTGCTTAAGTATCTCTTACATATGTGTAGGCATTAAGGCAGCTCCTGGTGTTTACCCTACTGCAGGATCTTATCATAATGACAGAGCACCACAGGTTCCATCAAACAAGATTAAACATTATTTCCTCCCACAGTACTGCCAGTAATTCCTGAGTATTTGAGACTTATTTTACAAATCTGTAGATTAGTGCAGATGGCAGAGACCGCACCAAGGATCTCCTTGCCTGGCTCTGTCGAGTTCAGTCCTGAAACAGGAGCCCCTTGTCTGCTCTCATACTCGTTTTGTGCAAGTTCATGATGGAGATTTTTCTCTCAGAATCAGCTGCTCGGCACATTTTACAAATGCAAATAAATGCTTAAAAATTACAAAACAAGAGGGGTGAGAAGCTCTTAAACTCAAATAGTTCTGAGAGTTATTCCTAGAGAATACTATAACATTTTTCTGCTTAGGTAAACCCCAGGCATTCCGGCACAGTAACTGGAGGTACCAGAACGCACCACCAAGCCTGACACTACCCAGCCCTTCCAAAACACTGACCTTCTTCCTAACTGTAAATTTATGCTCAGGTCTTTTCTTAGCCACAGAAACTGGGGGTTTCTTAAATCAATGCACTCAGAAAGGTGCAATAAAGGCACCAGGTTGTCATTTCCCTTTTTAAACACTCTTTAAAAATCTTTAGCCCAAATCAAGGATATTCTCAAAACTGAGAGAATGTAAAATGCTCTCAACCAAGAATAGAGGAGCAGAGCACAGCTTAGACCAACAGCTCAGAGTTTCTAACTGCACTCTTAGAAAGAATCCTGGCAAGAAGGTTCTTAAATTACTACAGCAGGATAATGATCCTCAAACTAGTGTGGAGGCATCTGGGATTGTGACTTGAAAGAATCAAACCTCTTGGCTCTATTCTTTCATGTTCCCATACACGTCTGAAAGTGCTGAGCTGATCCTTTCTAAAGTGAAGTTAATGAATTAAAGTGTAACAGTGAAGAATTTATTAAACATTAAGAAAAGGATCAGAGTGAATGATCCAAATGCTGTCTCTGTGAGAGTAAAGGGAATGTGCAATTAGCTGTGGCTTTGCACCGGAACGCGGAACCAACCAGCACACCCTTGGGGTTGCTTTCAGATAAAAACCATTCCTGAAAAGTTCACGAGAAAATAAAATTCGTCACGTGCTGAACGAAGTGACTGAGTCCTCAAAGCTTGGTGGTCTGGCACCTGACAAAGACACCACCCCTGATTCCACCATAAGAGAACAATCCTGACAGTACATTAATCATACCATGATGCTCCAGGGGAAGAACACGCAGGTTTTGGATGTCTGTATAAGTATTACCAAAAGAGTTCAAAAGGTACAGGCAGTAAATACTTTATCAGTCACCTACTCCAGTCCCCAGAACTATTACAGAAATTATATATATTATATATAGAGAAAGTCAATCCAACCAGAATTGGGGGTTCACCTGAAGTTCAGACACTGGATAACAAGAGGAAAAGATGGGAAATGGCCTCCCTTACATGTCCCAGAGAGCACAGTGGGCTGGAGATACTGCACAGAGTTACAGGCGACAGTGCAGTCCTGCCCTCGTAGCTTCCAGCTCTGTCTCAGACGTACAACAAGAAATGGAAAATTCTTATGAACTCATTTCTGGGAGAAAGCAAAATCTCCCAGAGATGGTTTTAAATTTAATTGTTTGTGAAGAACATCAGGACCCAAACAGAGCAGTTCAAAGAGAAGCGAACAGCTTTCAATTTACCTTGCAGCCTATTATATGATCCCGGGCTGCTGATGCAGAAACTTTGGCGCTCCAGCATCTCTGCGGAATCACCGTGGCAAGAGAGAGCTGTGCTTATTTATGCAGAACATTCAGGGAGAGCAGTGGGAGTGCGGGGGGTGAGGGAGGGAGGGAGGGAGGGCAAAGTCACCCCTGTCCCCCGCACAGAACGGCTCCGGAGCCTGAGCCGGTGTGTCCAAACCTCCGAGCATCCTTTGACACCTTCCTATTCATTAAGCACAGGACATTAAGAAGGTGACAAACAGAGTCCAAAGGACAAAAATGTTTTGGATTGATTTAGCTCCTATTCAACAAACTAAGCAGGTTAAAGGAAACCCAAACAACCACTCCCTGGAATGCTGAAGAGATCCCAGTGAGGCTTCGACAGAGAAGGGGCAGATTTGCATCTCTCGCAGAGAAACACTGGGGAGCTGAGCAATCGCAAAAGGCAGTTTCTTCCCTAGAAAAATAAAATGATTTACCTTGCTCCTTGAAATCTCCTAAAGTAGACTACAGACAATTCATTCAGATATGCCACAATTTTCCTGTATGCATGTATTTATGCATGCGTAGTTTGAGTTTTGGATGGCACGGTTCCATATCAAAATTCCTTGGAAGCTGTCATAGGAACTCTGTAATCTTGTATTAACAGATTTTCTTTTTTTAAATTCCATGTCCCAGTGAAAGCCATTTAGATTGATCTGGGGTTGTACCATCAAAAGATGTTTCCAAACTTCAATGTTTGTCCTCGTAATAAGTCTAATAAGTTAGTAACAAACTGGTGACGTTTGCTGTGTTGTTTTACTCATTACAGCTCTATCAACCATGTGCCCCCTTTCAATCTGATTCTACAGTTCCTGGAAAGGCTTAATGCTGAACAGTTATGATTTCAATTTACGTCTCAGCAAAAGTTTGACCAGGGACTCTCTATTTTGAATGCTATTTGGTATCTACACAGAATTTCCAAGTGGATTTTGAGCCACTACTCGAGTAGCAACTCAGTTTAATCACAATTATGGCTCTGGATTTTGGTCTTGACTCTGACCAAGGCACTTTAATGGTGTGTCAAGTTCTCCTCCCAAGTTCCTGAGCTCTGCACAGCCAGGGCATCCTTCCTCAGTATAGACTTTATTTAAGACTCAACTGCAGAGTTTGGTGCATCCTGTGGTACCAGTGTAGTATGTAATGTTGTCTGAGCATGGGAATATGACAGAACTGCCAGAAAATATGTATTTTTAATTATATAAAGGAATACTTTTTTGCCTACCAGTCAGTAATTCTTGTCAAATTTGAAAACTGAGATTGATCACGTTAAAGGACTGAAATGAATGTATTTGATATGGAATTTTAAACTACCAAATAAAGTTAACAAAACAGCTCTGATGAAATAGCAGGGAAGATTATGATGCTAAAGAGCAACTAGAGTCCTGTTCAGCCCTTATTAATGCAAGAAAATTTCTCAATAACATTCTGAATTGCAAGCTCAAGCACGGATATCTCAGTCAATTTCTCCCTCATTCATAAAGCTTTGAAAATCAAAGGCATGCTAAAACCTACAGTTTTTTAGTGAATATAGAAACATAAATCTGCAGTTTCAGCCAGGCAATGTATCCTGGCACAGGAATGATAAAGAGAGCCCTACATTTGACTAATAAACAGTTAAAATTAAAACCTCATCTATTACAGTATCCTAGAAAATATTTAAGATAACCTCCACAACAACGAAATGTTATCATTTCTGAGTGGAATTTCCTAATATATTCAGTTTACTCAGTGATAATATTCTTGAGAAAGTAACAATATGATGTTATAGCCCCAGTTTTCCAGGGCACTTCAGTTCTGCCCATGTGTACCCTGAACACTCGTGCAGCCAGAGGTGTGTTCTTGAACAGGGATTTAACTGCTTTACTAAGTGACTCTTACTGCATGACTTTCACAGACAGAATAAAATGTGCCTGATTAAGAAAACTCTGGAGGGAATCTCAAAATGAGTCTCTTAATGACTCTTATAATTTTAAAAATGAGGTAAAAAAAGTTAAAGAAATTATAAAAAATGAAGCACCTTACAATGTGTGCTTTTATTGGGTCTTTGATTAAACGCAATCTGAGAAGGCATGACCCGTGAATAATTATCAGTTCATTTGAATACTTCTACTTTTCCCAACTTGCTATTCAGTCTCACTGAACTTCTAAAGTGCTTAATTAAAAAAACAATGATTGGACCAAATCTTTGGAATAATTCTGTAGGCCTTGAATGCTGAGAGTAAGTTACCATGTACCTTATTCCACCGGCAAAAGAGTAGGAAAAAAAATCACTCAAACTTAGTTTTTTCCCCAAAAAAAGCACTTTCCTGCTGGGAATCAGCACTCGTGTTTATAAACAGAGCCAGGTACAGCACCAGGGATTTCAGTGAGATACACCTGGAATATGTAGGTGAATAGGAACATGTACACAGCCACGTTTATTTCCCTACTGCTTTATCTTCTCTGGGTGTATTTGTTCTACCCTCTGATCAAGCAACCCTTAATTCCAGAGCGCTCTGCTCACTCCCTTGGAGTGCCTGGATATATATATATCCAGGGATATATATATATATATCTCCTGATATATATAGATATAGATATAAGGTTTTATATATATATATACAAGGTTTTATATATATATATATATCAGTGAGAGCACGGACAGAGCAGGATTTGTCCCTGTCCGTGCTCTCAGTGACCGAGGAGGATTCCCAGGACAACTCTTGTCCTTTCCTATCACAACCAAGTCTCCTGACCAGAACCTGCCTGATTTCAGCCCAAAACTTCTGAATTCCTTGTGTCTTTCAGGATATATTTATGCCTCCAGAAATGATCCTTTCACTGTAATGTGTGTCACAATCCATATTTATTGATATGAGACTGAAGCATCACTTCAGAATGACTTGATATCAACTATCAAACAAGAGCATCTCGTGTGATTAACACCGAGACTTGTTCTATTTTCTGTTGAAAGGTTCTTCAGCTAACGTTAATTAGTAGAGCTGACTGAATGATTTGCAAAGAGTAAATCCTCTGATGATATCTGCACCTCATACTCGTGGTTGGTCAGTGAGCAAATCCTGATTTCCATGAATGCCTCTGTGACACCAAAACCTTCCAGGATTTAGTTTATCCATTTCTCTGCTCTGACTGGTCTCATCGCTGCTCAGCGCGTGCCAAGGTGGTGTTTGGCCAAAGGTTGCACTTGATGACTGTAGAGGTCTTTTCCAACTTAAACGACTCTGTGATCAGTGATCAGGAGCTGTGATCAGTGAGAATCTATCTCAGGCTACGCTTCGTGTCCACTGACACCAAGAAAAATGTTCTCCCACACCAGTGTGCCATGGGATCAATCCGAGGCACAGCTCCAGGTGCCCTCGTCCTTGCTCAGCCTGACACTACCAGGGCTGAAACTCGGGATCCATTTCTCATCAGCATTTCTAACTCAACTATATAAATATCTGCCTGGAAAAGAGACGCAAAGGAAGAGTTCTACCTGAGCATTACTGAGTACCATATTGATAATTAATAATTATCACTTTTGTTTCCTATTTTAGGGCATTGGGACTGACAAGTTGACTTCAGGTCTCAGGTATTCAGTGCCTACAGAGAATGAGAAATGTCCAGCTACCAGTACAGCTGAAGTTCAAGGCTCCTGTGCTAAATTGCTTGGGCAAGACCTTAAGTTCTTGAATTGTCCCTTAAAATCAAGGGCTTTCGTAAACTACTTTAAAAAAGCAACATGGGCAATCTTTCCCCAGCTCGAGGATGGCCAGTTTTAATCAATGTCACTGCCAGAGGCCAAGCTCCACTGTTTATGCAAATATTTCAACTCTTTTCCTTTCAGATAGCAGTACATGATGTTTTGCTTATTTTCTTTGTTTACCACTTCTCTTTCTGATTCAGGGTCTCAAGACTGGTAAAACTGAATATATTATCTACCCAGAACAATCTCTTTTGTGGTGTCTCGCCCTCTCCCCACTCTGTGAGAATGTTAATTCTGTTGCCAGGTCAGCTCTGGTGATCCGATACCAACTTCCCAATCTCTGCATATTTCCAGATAATAAATTTTTAAACAATAAAGATAAAAGCAATCATAACACCTTTTTATAAGTAGCCGGAAAAAAACCCATGTTTAAATTGCTGCACTGACTTGAAAGTCCAAGCAAGCAGGAAGGAAGTGATTATGCTCCTAGATTTTCAGATTTTGATATCCTGGCAGGCACACTCTGACACTGCAAACATGCTCTGCCTCATAATGCTGCATTTTGTGATGGAATTTAAGGACATTTTAAAAGTTATACAAGGAAATTCATGGATGTGAAACTCAAACCACTCCTTATAGACTTTATGTTATTGCTAAGTTTAATTAATGTTTCCTTCAACCTCGATCTAGATGATTCTGTCCCTTGGGAGGCGGGTGAGGGGAAATCGTTCACAAAAAAAAAATAAATCTAAAGCTCTGAAAAATAAACTTTTAATTAAGACCAAGAAAACCTAACCAATCACAAAATCTAAAGTCAAGACAGAGATAAAATGGAGTAATTTGTATTTTCTAGAGTAACTTCAGACCATGTGCAATCAATGCACAGGATTCTGAACGCCAAATTTCTGCAAACTGTGCAAAGTGCACTCAGGACTAAGCTCAATGATGAATCTGAGAGAAAACTTCAGCCACCTCAAATGTCCATTCTTGTGAGAACTAGAGTCCAAAATCTACACCAGTCTATACAGAGACTAAAATTCTTGAAGGTCTGGATGATCCGGAAGCTTTTGATTCCAACCACAGTGGGCTCAGAGGAACCACAGTGGGCTCAGAGGAACCACAGTGGGCTCAGAGGACTTTCCAAGGCTATGTCCACCACACCAGGTGTCTGTGTAGCTCCATGTCACATGGGCAGCAGGAGATGCCAAGGAAAAAGAGCCAGAGCAGGTCTAACATTTAGTGATAATTCCTTGTTATTCGTCCCCTGAGGGCTTCCTCACATTTCAGTGCCTTGACATTTAACTGACCTTGACAGCTTTCTCTAGCGTGAATTTGTCCAGTCTCATTTTTAATCTGTGTAAACTTTATCAACCATAAAATCTGACAGGAAGAAATTCCACGGCTTAATTATGGGTTCTGTTAACAAGCAGCTCCTTTTGTTTCGAAGCCGTTTACTTTGGGGTGTCCTAATTCTTGCCGGAGAAGAGACAGCGAACTATCCGGAGCTATTAATGCTGAGTTTCACTCAGCTTTTACAGGTATTTGCCATGAGCTCCCTCGGTCACCCTTTTTGTCTAGGCTGGAGAGTCTCTTTTTGGTCATCCCTCACGCAGACGTTTGTTCATGCAACGAACGATCGCGAGATTGTTTATAGTCTTCATATAACCCGAGTTTAATTGAAGTCAAATGAAGGAGAAAAGGCGAGCAGGGGGTTGAAGAGCACTCAGGAGAGAACACAGTGTGATTAAGGGCGGCCAGCGCAGATTTAGGCAGGGCAGGTTATGCCCAACCAACCTCCTCGAGCTCTTTGAAGCTACGACTGCTGGGACAGATAAGAGAAGCACCACGCTTGTAGCGAGTTTCGTTCTTCTGAGAGCATTTGAAAACACTCCATATCAGAGATTAATGGTGAGGAGTCCTAGGCTAGAGTTAAAAAAAGGGCACTGGATCCAGAACCAGGAGCAGAGCAGGAGGAAGGAGCAGCAACGTCATCGGCCACTCACCCAGCAGCCACCACCGAAGGCAGCAGGTCCCTCTCCAGCTGTGCCACCACAGCCCTCCCTGGAACAGCCTTTTGGGGAACACAACACACCAGACCTCATGCACAGGGAACAGTTTGCTCTGATTAGTTTTATCTCATTGAAATGAGGGGGAGAACGGCAGCAAGGTGAGTGAACTGTAATTAGTGTGGCAAAGCAAGTATTTACCCCAACGGGAACAACGCATCTCTATCTCATCTGGAAGTCATCAAATATGTGCCAAAATTGTATTTCAAGAAATTATCCACCCATTTTCCAGTACCCAGGTCTGTGAAGTCACGTCGTGGCATTATTTTCCTCTAAAGGGCCTTAGAGGAGCCAGCAAAAATACTAAAAATACACCAGATTTTTTTCAGGTGTGTTTTTACTGTAATGTGTGAGAAATACATGTTCTGGCATCCTGATACAAAACCATCCAGGCAGCCATACTTTTCCCTCTTTTTTTGCACAAATGAGGAAAAACTAGCAGAATTACTTTGTTTATGTAACAGTTTTGGGATTTTTGTTATGGCAAGATTGTGTCACAGTACACAAATATATGGAGTTTTAATGAACCATCCTCAAAGCACTTGGATACTGATGTGCAGCAATGGAGGGATAATTACAACTTTTAAGAGAAGGAACAAAGAAATATTTCCCTACTGAGTAGTATAAATTCAAGGCTAATAAGTAATGATTAGTATCACACAAGTGGAACTGTGTAAATTATGCAGAAAAAAAGTATTTACAGATCCATTTGGGTTTCCAAGTGAATTCCTTTCAGCCATATTAACTGTGCTGGATGCTCATTTTCATAAAAAATTAAAGCACTTGTGCTTTACTACAGAATCACAGTTTATGAAGGGGAAGTTTTTAGGTTTCATTAGACAGAGATGTTATTGAAAACAAGTTTTGAATCTTCACCAAATATATTCACATAGGTGCTTGTGTACCCAACCAATTAAGCTCTGAGAAGTCCATAGTATGTTCTAAATCATTCATTGCAAGAACCAAGCTCAAATGTCCAATATGTACAATAATTTTTAAGAAAAACATTTCTCAGAAACATTTGAATAATTAATACACAGTTGAGAGAATCTCAAGCCATTCTACAAGCTGAAAAAAAATATTATTTTCCATGAATTATTCATTTGACTTTGCAAACAACTCTTTTCCTTAACCCAGGAGGATTTACTCTTTTTAGGTGATTATCTTCCACAGTGGCTCTGCTATAGTTTAAGTGATGCTGTGTTTGTAACTCTAGGTTGGCTCTGGGAGTAGATGTACTACAGACACCAAGTGCCTGAAAACCACAATTTAAAAAAAAACCCAAACCAAACCAACAACAACAAAAAACCCAAACCACACCCAACCAAAAAACCAGAGCAAAGAGGCAGATATTTGGACTCTTCTGCTCCACTACAACCAAGCTGCCTGCACTCTCCATCCTCTGCCACCAAGGTACGTTCACTGAGACCCGGGCTCCAAAGTGTGGGTTCATCTTGCCAGTAAAGTCTAGAAAGGACCTTGTTATCTGCCCTTCAGAGCACCTCTGTACAGGCATGAAATGTGCATTGCAAACCTGCTGGGAAGCTTACAGACCTTCTTTTCCTTGGGTGGTTTTTGTTTTTGTTGTTGTTTGTTTGTTTTTTTAAAGTCTGCTGGGCAGCACAGAAATCCTACACTATGATACCGGTTGTTCCTTATTAACACAGATTAGCATTGCCCCTGTTTAAAACAAAGATCAGATGACACGATAATATTTGTTCACTGATGCAGCAGAAACCAATTACTGCACAGAAACGCAAAGATTGAAAAGCAACAACTTGTAACTCTTTGTTCCGGCTTTTTTTTTTGGCAACATAACAACTGAAATGTATTGTCGTGTTTCAATCGTGGCTCTTTTTTCCACAGCCCACCCTTCCCCTCCTTCCCTTCCTTTAAATGAACTGCTGCTTTAGCCTGGGATGGAGATGCAACTCCCTCCAGAAACCCAGGTAAGAAAGAGAGGCTGGAATTTCTGCTGAATGCAGAGAAATAACAAAACAATGCTATAAAAGCAGCCGTGAAGTGCATACATCAAAGTCAAAAGGAATCTTTGTATTCCGCCGGTAATGCTTACAAGGTAAAGTGGCATGCAGATTTCTTATTTAATAAATTCCCACAGAAAATTAGTTTTTCACAGTGGGAAGAATTTCAAGGCTTGCTGCGATGAACAGGCAGGATCTAATCACTGCTCAGGCTTTGTAGATACACCAGGGTTTGCAGATATTTGAATGATCCAATTATTCTGTTGAGGCACAATCACCTTGCCTGCATACTAATGAAGTCGTACGCCAACATGAAACAACTCTGGCTTTTCTGGAAGCTCTAGACACATCCTGCTCCCTGGTTGACCTTCTGCCAATTACATTCATTTCAATTCTATTAGCTCATCTTTTGCCCAAA
Organism: Grallaria varia; assembly: GCA_013396735.1. NCBI lineage: Eukaryota > Metazoa > Chordata > Aves > Passeriformes > Formicariidae > Grallaria > Grallaria varia. Next base: position 924,552 of record VWZG01006218.1, read on the forward strand.
GGTGACATATGCACAAATCCATAGGGAGAATTGCCTAAATCAGCTTGCCACTACAGAGCTGCTGCTCGGCGATGTGAGTACAAGGCATTCATTCTAAAGCTGGATGCAATCGGACACTAAATAGCAAAGAATTTCTCAGACACGAAACCTCTTCAGAAACTGTAAAGTTACATTCCATAAAAATGAGAGGATTCTGTTTATTAGAGGAAACAAAATCAATTACTCAGTTTGATACCTTGAGAATGACAGCACAAAACGAGGATGAGCAGTGGCCAGATCATTTTTGCATTATCAGTATTTAGAGCTACTATTGACTCTCGGGGTTCCCTTTTGGGAGGTTTCTTCACACTTGGCAGCTTTATGATGTTCTGTTCTCATTCTTTGTGACTATACACTAAGTTATTATTAAACTTATAGAATATGCCACTAGTAGAATTTTGGAGCACAGGCAGCAGAAATATTTCTAGCATTACATCTTCCAACTACATTTCATTACAAAAATGCTTATTGTCTTGATTTTCTACTAACAGCTTTCTCCTCAAAATAACAATGACAACCTTTCAAATATTTATTGGTATATATTCCAGAGAGTCATCTCGATTTCTAAAAGTCACCAACACTTTGTCAGAATGTTTCTGATGATTAAACCTAGGAAATCAAGCAAAAGCCATAGCATTTTTCATGCTAACTAGTAGCAGCATTAGCTGGTCTTTATCTGTAGCTTATAGATAAAACATTAGATTAGGATATTTCTTATTCCAGCTGTAATGGTATTTACACCAAGCACCTGCTCTTTCAAGAAACAGATGACCTTATGCAGTGCTGCACATAAACAGTGAAAGGAGAGCAGCAGAAGACCTGGAGAAGATCAAAAGGCATCACCGTGTCAAGCCATTAACCCTGGAGCTCGTCATTAACCCACGTGACAGCATCGGGAGCTGGAGATGACATGGTACAAACACCCCACCGAGGAACAGCCCCAAGTATGAAATACTGCTTGTGACTAACGGGACTTGCCTTTACAGCAAACCCTCTAGTTCGTCTTTAGTGTCTCCTTCAAAGTGACATTACCATTTTACCCTCTCCTAAAAGACCAGGGCAGGCAGAGGGGCCAGCAGTGACTCTGTCTCAGGAACTGCTCCCTTGTTTCTGCCATTCCCCCCTTCTGGCAACACGAATTTGGGGAAACCCCTCTTTGTCTTTCCTGCACAGGAGGAGCACCAGGCAAGGCAGCTTCTGGAATTCCTGTATCAGTAGCAGGTTTAAAGACTCCAAGGAGCTCTTCAGGACAACTTAGCTCCACTAAATGAGAGGGATAAAAGGCAGATAGGTTTCTGTTTTCCTTCTATTTCATTTTTCATACGAGAAGCTTGTTCAAGGCAGTGAGGGAAAATAGCTCCTCAAGAACGATACTGAGGTGAATTTCTAATGCTTTTTGTCCTGTAAGCTTCTTACCAGGGGGAAAAAAAGAAGAATCAAATAGATTCTCTGGAAAAATTGACTTTGTAGAATAATAACACAGAAGGAATACAGGAGGAAGACAGATGGATAAGATGCACATACTCTTAACAACAAAAGGATACACTGTTTATTTATTTTTCAAGGCCATTTGTAATACATGAGCGTCCCCATGAAAAGCTTTTTCACGGAGAATGGAAAATGCTCATGATTGGGGGACAATCCTCCAGTAGCGCATATTCTACCAATATAAGTGTATTTTCTGAAAATAAAATAGTCTGAAAAAAACCTGTACACTTGCTTTTGTAGCTGCAGATTACCATTTAAATCAATAAAGAAAACCAGGTATGACTCCGTCACCTCCATACAGAACTGACACTCTTTACAGCAGACAAGGAAATCAATTAATTACAGACCTCAAGCCATTCCAAAATTTATAACCGTCATTATGAAACAAAAAATGTGTTTGTCTCATGTACAGAATTCACTGATATAACCTGAGAGTTGTAGCCATGATGGCTTTGAACTAAAGACCAGCTGAATGAGCTGCATTCTGAAGGCACCTGATCTCTGCCAGGATGGTCTGTACAGATTTGGCTGGCGTGACTAAGAAGAGGGCACTCACTTTTATACACTTTGTCAGTTTGTCTAAATGGCCTTTTCTTTAAAGGATCTACTTAACCCTATGTCCCACTATTTTATAGAACAGCTTTTCTTATTATGGAAGAAAAGCTATTCACCAGCTGCACCCAAAACTGTATTATTGTGAATATTTCATCTTTTTTTGCTAAGCCTCAATTTAAATTTAAATTTCAAAGGTGATTCTGAAATAATTAAAAATTCTGTGAATTTCCTAAAGATGTTTCAATAGTATTAAAACAGGACAGCTCATAGAATTTCAAAGTGGACTCACTCTTTGCTATGTGAAGGAATTCAAACCAGACTGTCCTTCTGCACAGGGTCCTGGCTGAGATGTGGCAGAGAGCAATGACCTGGTGTGAGCATCTGCCAGAATCTGCACATCAAAGGCAGATCTGACATTAGGAACGACTGGAACAACCCATCCTATGTAGTCTTTCCGATGGGAAGCTTTCCATAAAAGTAACTTGTAGAACAATTAAGCATTCAGAAGTTGAAAAAGTAGGTCCATGGTGCAAAAAGTGTCGACAGGCTTGATTTGAAAAAGATGAACTGTCCTGTCACAGACTGTGAGAGAAGTTTTAAGAATTTATCTATTCTCAAAAGATTTCACTGGACATTTTACTGTAGTTAAGAATAACTTAAAAATTGATGACACTGAGGCAAATATTCTGTTGTGAATTTTAAGTGGAATTTAAACTAGCTATAGATTGTTGAAACGTTTACTGAATAAGAGACTGATCATTGAATATGAACAGTCTGATTTTTGCTCATGTTAACTTGTTCTATAGTAACAGACAATATAACTGGAAGATTAAAAAACATCCTTAGTGTCTTCCTCCCACAACTCGCGTCTTGGTGTTGGACAGTTTCTTGTCTTGCCATTTGTAGATTTATCAACATGTAATACAAAATATACCCAACACAAATGTCTAAATACTGTTATTTCTGTTCAGTGACACAGGGGAAAGAGGCCTCCAGTTCCTTCCCCACACAGCATTGCAAAGCAGGAAAACACTAATCAATCATTTCCTACCAGGTTATATTTATACAACAGATATATTTCCTAATATCCAGATTATCTCAATTAACCTGTCTCTGATTTAGAAGTTTCTGAAAGAATTTGGGGAGAAGGGAGGAGGTTTATTTTTCAAAGCAGGGCTGTAAAGGAGGTTACAGCTCCAGAGCAGCAATTGGTGTCTGGTTCAAATAATGCAACTCTGAGAGAGTTTAACACAGTCCTAGAGATTGTTTGGGTTTTAAAGCCCCTGATGAGGACTTGAATTCCCAGGAAGAAGCTCACATGACCTCTGTGGGTATGTCAGTGATACCCTAAACCTTGGGGTAGGAGATCCCCTGACCTGGCCAGAGCACTGTGGGAAACGCCGCCAGCCGGGCATGTCCTGTAATTCCCCCTCTTCTGGTCCTGAACTGGTTCCACTGGGAAAGCAATTGCATTAACTGGGAACTTGTTCTCTCTGCAGAGCCTTTTCCCTTTTGATAAGCAATTTAGAGACGCAGCCAGTGCATAAGAACACGAACACCATAATGAAAACACTGCTCCTCTTGAGGCTCCAACAAACACTTAGTGGCTGAAGCATCAAGGTCTGACACCAAGGGTGAATTTATTTAACTATCCCTCAAAACCAAGTTACACTTTAAATACCAGGTGACAAAGCAGGCTGGGTTCTTTATCTTGGACCTGTTATGCTGGTACACTGTATGGTATCCATATTATATGTAGTATAATTCTAGAGCTTTCTCAAAAAATTGAAAATACTCTTGTTTGTTTATTTGATGAAAGAAACATTAGGGTTAATAGTTTCTTAATTTTTTCTTTTCTTTATTTATATCCATGTTCACCTCCTCAATCATCCAGATTTATTACGTTGTGAATGAAATAGATATTAAGAACTTACTTGCTTAGCTTTAATTTTTTTTTTTGTGAATGCAATAGCAATTTCTATTTCTGCCAACAGCTGCCCGATGTCAATATTTTCAGTCTACACATGGTGTGAATATTGGTGTTCATTTTACATGCTGTCACCCCATCACCAGGCACTGTTTCAGTGCCCTGATGTGGTGATTAATGTTTTAAACCCCGGAGAAATAAAGATAAGCAGTGAACAGCTCAGTCCTAGCATGGATCCACAAGCGAACATTTCCCCAAGAAAAGCAACACAATAACTTTACAAATGTTTTCCTAATAGTAATCCAAATCCTTATGAGTCACAGCAGAGGAAACTTTCCACAGATTCCTCTGAAATATTTACAAGTCTTATCCATTTCCAATCTAATAAATGGAAGCATGTTCTGAATCACCACCTTGCCTGAGTGTTCCCAGGCAAATTTGCAGAGCTGGGAGAAAACCAACTGACAACCGTTTGGCTTATTTAACAATTCCGAGCTCCTGGTTCCCTCCCAACATTATTCATGCAGCATTTCCACTGGAAGGCTGGATGATTCCTGCTCTCTTTTCCCATCTTTTATGAGCTGTTCCCTTAGTCTAATTAAAGCAGAGAACCCAGCTGTCTTCCCCTCTGCTTCGGAGAGCTAAGGGAAGGACTCCAGGAAAATCACTCATCAGGGACTCCCCACGGACAGCCGGCATCTGGGAACTGGGAATGGAATTCTCAGGCTCTGGATTTCTCAAAGCTAAATGGAAGATACAATTGCAAGTCCTGCACTGGTGCCAGGCAGGGGAGTGGGGGAGTTGTGGGACAGTAGGAGAGAAGGTCACATTCCCACCTGATCCCAGGGCCTGATGGACTTCCCTTCACTCAAGGCCAGATGAGAACAGCAGCAGGCACCAGACTGATGGGAATGGGGTGGGACAGGGGCAGTTCCTCGCAGCTCTGCCACTCAGCTGCTGCCACACGTGACTAACGGGTATGGAGCAAACCACCATCGAGCTTGTCCTTTGCTCCTGTCTAAATGGGATGCTCATCAGGGGTAGGGTGATTAAGAACTCTTACACCATCTAGGTGGGGACAGGAGACGGTGCAAACCTATTTTCCTGCTTAGAGATGACACTCAGCCCAAGGTTTGCCTAATCTTCCCCGAGAACATGCAGCAGGAAGAACATGAATATGAATATAACATGAATATAATCACCAGGGTTTTGTGGAACCAACCGAAAAGCATCGCAAAATTTCTCTGCAACACAGACAGATTCCATTTTACGCCTTTGGCAGACTGGCTTCATGGAACACTTTTTTCCCTTGTGAAAGTTGGAATACGCTGTGTCTCTCTGGAAAACACCATAATCCTGTTGGCCACGTCCTTCTCTGTGACTGCCCATGGCAAAGACATGAATCTGCACAGCTGGGGCTGGGAAAGCCAAGCAACACGGGAAGCGAGGATTGGCACCACGGTGTGCCAGCAAGCCCTGGGGTGTGTTGACTCGGCAACTTCTTGTCCTCTTGGGAAGGACAGAGCTCAGGAAAAGCAGGAAATGGGGCTGGACATGCAACGTGCTCCAAACCTCTCCCCGAGAGCTGCTTTGCCATCCCCGCAGGACGAGGGTACTCAAGGCAAAGGGAGCCCCAAAAAAGTTCTGGCATGGCTGAAACTCATCAGTTTAGAGCCCTTGGAACCACCTCGTTTCCTTGTGCCTGAGGCTGACCCTCGAGAGGAGCTTCCCCCCAAAGTGCTGCAGCTCATTAAAAACTGCAATAAACGGTTGGCTGTGGATCTAGGAGAGGTGGCCTGACTGCATTATTTAAAAAAAAAAGTAAAATTAACTGCTGGAAACTGTACATTCATTAATGAATTTCCTTCAAAAAGTCATAGGTTAAATACAAGTGTCAACAACAGGATCCCAAGCTGTCCTCAATTTCATCGGTGAAACGGTCAAGTGCAAGCTACTGACTCCAAAGATAAATATTTAGAATAAAAACAGAAATGTCAGCCCAGAGAAACTCGGACTTTGCAAATCCAATTAAATAAAAGCCCCAGGATAGATTTTATAGTGATGATATCCCAGTAGTATTTCTGTACACTCCTGTATTAAATCAGATCAATATAGGAATGTACTTTTAAGTGATTTTTGAGAGCTCTAAGCAATACACAATAGGGTAAGTTGCCTCTGAACACAATGAAAAGCAGCTACTTCAGGTGAGAATGACAGAACAATGAACTTAATTTTACACTGTTGAAAACTCCCTGTCCTTGAAAGAAAAAAACAAATCTGTATTAAAATTGATAGTGTTCCCTCTCTGGAACAAGGAAGTTGATACAACTTCCTAACATAAAGATCAAGAGTAGTTAATTACACAAAATAAATGTTTATGGATGCACCAAGGCTTACAGAATAGATGTTTAGTACTTATATTGTCACAACCCATCAACTGGGTTATTATCTGATCATGTCATATGATCCATTCCTCACAGACTATTCTTTTAAATAAACAGGTTGCAAAACAGACCAAAAGGAGCTTCATGGTTTGAATTTTGTTGGGAAATCAGCCAACCCTGTGAACTGCTTAAAAGCAGATTGTGTCCCACGTGAAGGGAAGATGCTGCCAAGAGAGGCACTGGCTTGGGATGATTTGACGTGCAAGGGGGAGTCTCTTCTCCTTTCCATTAGAAGTTCCATGAAATGGGGGATCACAAACATGTGCTGCTTTTAACCACACGCAAAGCACAATTTGTTCCTAGAGAAAAAGGATTCTGCCCCATTGCACCTCTCAGTGTGAGACCTACAGTGGTGGAATATTTCAGAGAAAGCTGAATCTCTGCCCTTAACACATCAATTATTGCCACCACACTTCCTGGCCTGGATCAACAGGATCTGGATGGGAAGGCATTCCCTAATCCTTCTCTTTGGAAGGAAAATATCTATGCATTTAAAACATCATCTGCTTCATTCCTTCACTCATCAGAAGAGCTTCTCTGCAGTCCTAGACAAGTGATAACAGTCAAAGTCACGTGTGGAAAGCAAACTGGGAAAAGAGAAGTGACAAGTTTGACAGTGGTCAATATGTTCAGAAATTTGAATCAAAATTTGAATGGTGTAAAGATAAAACACACCCTAGTTACACAGTGAGCCAAAACTGTTTTCGCATTGCTTTGATCTATTTAGCTTTTTACATTCATAATTAAGAAGTGCCTAGTAATTAATTTACCTGGGTGGTGTTATGATCACTCAGAGAATAAGGCGGCTTATTCTCATTTATAAATCTGAAACAACTTGTTTTCTAAGACAAGAGAACACAAATTTTACATTTATTTTTAGGAAAAATTATCATTTGACCATAAAAACAAACAGTTCTAAAAGAAAATGTACTCTGCTATATATTTACAGAGTAAGGTTGAAGTTAATGAACTGCAAACCCAAACTGATTTTGCCCATAGATACAAGTGAAGGTTCTAAAGCCTAAATGAAAAGAGGAAATTCACAGAACAGTTTCCCTTACATGGGCAGTTTCTGCTCTTCCATCTTTGAAAGGCCTCGGCTTCAAGGTCTGCTTACTTCATCCTTCACATAATTTTGAATTATTAAATGTGATTTTGCTCTTCACAGATTTACTCCAATCTGCCCAGCTCATGTTTTTTAGTGAGAACTAAGGGAAGAATTGAGCTTGGCATTTTGATGAGGTCCCATCGCCAGCTGGAAATGGCTTGGAGAGTCATGGACCAGCTATACCCCAACTCATGGAATCTAGAAAGCATCCTCAAATACACTTAGAAAGTCACAGTTACTTGAGGAATTACTTTTTGGTGAGTAAATCCCACAGACAGATGACTAGAAAAGCCCTGCAGTTGTGTTTGAGCACCAGAGCTGAGGCAGAAACAGGTCAGTGGCACGTGGGGGCCAGGATGGATAACCAGAACTTTCCTCACTAATAGTACAGAAAAAAGATTAGGTAACCTAAGAATAGCCTGAAAAGCTGCCACAGGGAGTTATTTGTTTTAGTAGCCGTCCACGGGCGGGAAAAAAATCAAATCAAATCTGATTTTTGACTACTTGAGGAGATTTTCCAAGACAAAAGGCTTTTTTGGCTCTTTCAGCCCACCGCTCCTACGAGGTGCCGAGGAAATCATAAACAAGATTTGTGAGAGGGCGAATCACTTCAATGCAAGGTTGTTCTGGAGCATCCAGAGTAAAGGGACTTCTGGAGTTCTTAGTTCTTCCTCCCATGACCATTCTTACTCTGGCCTTGCTCTCCAGTGAAAACTACAATTGCAGAGCTGATAAATGCTCGGCGAGAAGTCATTAGAACACCTCGCACCCAAATCCATTGTCATTCTCCACAGTAGAAACTGCTGAAGCCACACCATAGCTGAGAAGCAGCAGCCTGATTTTAAAGCAATTATTCCCATACCCTTCCCTTGCAGTGCCATCATTAACTTGGGCGTGTTGACATCCCCTTGGGTGAACTTTCCCCCCAACGGCACCTTTGTCCACGTGGTCCTGAAGCCTCTCTGCCCTCGGGAACGGCAACCGAAGAGTCCCTTCCATCCTTACAGGAGGGCCCCCGGCCACGTGCACGACTGTCCTGCAGCGTTGTGCTCCAGCTGACAGCTGTGCCACCACGGCAGTGGTTGGTTCCCCCATGAAGATAAACCCCAGCAAATTGAATTACTGCGCTAACACGAGCCAATAAAATGCATTTAGAAAAAGAACGCTCGGTGAGATTATCTAATTAAAATGATTCCGACTTGCTTTGAGCTGTGAGCATCGTGAGGAGGGAGAGCAGGTAGGACAGTACCAAGTCCGTGTGAATTTATTAGTGCTGAGCTTTAACCCTACAACTGTCAGCTCTGATTGGAAAAATTACATTCAAGGTTTTGTAGCAAGAAGTGATTAAGTGCATTTACGAAGTGAGAACATCCGTTCCCAAGCTACCTAACATCAATTAAAGGAGGCCAAATTAAATCGATGTTCTAATTCCACAAAATTAATGGTAACTTTTTTTTAATAGATGTAACATTTCCCTGAGGTCCTGTAATAAATTCTTATCACAGCAACTCATGTAGAAAGTAAGTGGTTACCTACCCATGAAAATGCCATGTTTGAAATCAGTTGGGGGAACGATGACAATAAGGTTTCTTAGTGGTTTCAGGGTGCTTCCTGGCATTTTATACTTGATTTATTGTTTCAGAGTTCTTTACCTTTAAACGTGAGGAAAGCGTGAAGGAAAAAAGATTCTAGTTCATTACAGAGGTATTAATTTTTTCCTTTAGTTCACTTTAAATAGATTTAGTTCATTTAAATAGAGCCTTCCTCTAAACTCACGGGATCGGGAGCTAATTAAGGTTACTTGTAATTACTTTTAATCAAAATGAAATCATATGTCTTCACTTTACAACATTTTATAAAAGGAAAAAAGGGGGTTTTTTGTTTGGTTGTTTTGAGGGGATTTTTTTGTTGGTGGTGTTGGTAGTTTGGTTTGGGTTTGGTTTTTTTAAAAGGGTTTGCTGACAAACAATTTTCCATATCATCAGCCTTGCTCAGTAGAGAGACTGAGAGAGCAGGGAGGTTTCTGATGCAGTTTTGCCACCCAGAAGCCAACGTGAAGCCACCCACTATTCAGAGCAGAGACTGGGGATGGGTGACCAGGAACTGGGTACCACATCACCTGAGCGAAGAAGCTGAATTAATGGCTCATATGGTTGCTAAACTTGCACATTCTCTCTGCCATAATGTACTTACAATTACTGGAAAAGACACATTTAACTACTCTCTATGACTCCTTTAATTTAGCAATTAAAGTATTAAGTAAAGAGCCATAAATCACAATTTCTGAGAGTTACAGCCACATCCAGGAGTACTTGTCACTGCCATTAAGTCTTTCTAAAGTTTTCTATAGCATCTCTCCTAAAAAAATGTCCTGAGCAGTAGAGAATCATAATTGAATATATTGTCCATCTAGCAATGAATAAAGTAATTATTAAAAGTTTAACTGAAACAGGATTAAATTAGTCTGCCTGTTTGGCTTAGCTTTCTGTTTATGTTGGTCTAGGCCATAATCTGCTACGAGGCCTCTCTTCTGAAAAGAGCCACCAGTATTCACGTGGCTTCTTGGGTTAAATCAGTGCAAGACACACTAAATTAATGAACGTAACTCAGCTCTTAGAACAGTGACTTTATAAATTAAGACCATTCTCGGTGTCTATTTAGAACAGCTCTTTTTGTAACACAGGTTTTGTAGCGATGCTTCAAAATTCATTAAACATCATAGATATTTCCTCCTAGAATGTTATTCTGGTCTCTTGACAACCGGTGGCTTTACCAACACGTAATCATTGATGTTTATCTGTAGCTGCCCTTGTGTTGTTTGTCAGAATAAATCATCTCGAGCTCCGGCACGATGCTGTTTCCCATTTCATGTTTTCAGAAGTCATGCTGAACGTGAAGGGCTGCTCAGCTGGGAACTGCTTTGCCTCCCCAGAGGAGTTACTGCAAAAACAGTCACTGAATCCAGGGCGGTGAAGAAATTCTGGTGTTACGTTTGAAGTCTAAGAATGCAAAGTCCGCATGAAAAAGTAATCGAATTGAAAAGACTGAACTCTCTGAGCTTCTCTAGATGATTTGGGATCTACTCAATGTCTTCAAACCCTGCACACGACAACATTCCCTGGGTTCTTTGGGGACAAAGGGCACTAAGGAAGACTAAAAATGAGATACAGCAAGGAAGTGCAATTTTCAAACCAACTGCTGGGACCTACTCTGTTCTGTCAGGCAAAGCCTCTAAAAATGATTCTCAAGACTTCATCCTAGTCTCAAAATAATAAAGTCCCCACCAAACAGACAGAATCTTTTGGTTAGGAGAGCACTTCAGTCCTCCAGTAGAAAACTCAACATACGCAAATAACGCATCACAACGTTATTGAATAAACCACTTCCAGACTACAAGTCACTGGAAACTCTTTATCAGACCAGAAATTAAACTTTTGTTTCAATGGCAAAGAAATGTGGAACTGGGGAAAAAATACCTTAACAAGCAAATGCACCCCCTGGGCTCCTCTGTCATTCACCTTTTAGTAAGGTGAACGATGCAGATCTTCCCAAAGCGAAGGGTCCCTTCACCCACGTCAGAAATATTTTAGTTCTGACCTCTGAGAAAACTCAAGACACGGAAATATTTTGGCTATGCCTTGTTGATGCTTCTTAGAAGTCACCATTCCTGAGGAGGAGTGATGGGACTATTTCACCCACTACTTGCTCAGCTTCCTGACTTTCCTCCACGACCTGACAGTCTCTCTCCCAAGTTTATTCCTCTATTTTCTTATGAAAATCAGGAGCCAGAGGACAACCTTTTTTTTCCCTTGCCCCTATTACAGCAATATGAACAGTTCTCCAAACAGCTGCTCCGGTTTTAAATCACTTCACACCCTGAGTTTTTACAGAAGGATGGGAAACATGGTTGGGGCTGCTCAAACACGAATGGGAAAGGGAACTATTTTAAAACTTCAGTCAAAAGAAAAAAAACCACTGGCCCCAAACACCCCCTCATAACTCTGTCTATTCTCCTTTGCAGTGAGTATTGCTACCAATAAAGCTTTTTAAAATTGTACAATGTGAGAGGGCAGCAGCACCTTTCCAAAACCTCTGAGTTAAGGAAAGAGGTCCCAAAAATAAAATGCTGTTTGGCTCACAGTTGTTTTCCCTGTGAATAGATACATTTATTTTTTTTACAATAGATACCTAATCTATTTTTTACAAACCCATTATTCCTAATAAAACCGTGATGCTCCATAACTGCTGAATGAACGTGTCTGCACTGATGGAAAACTGCATCCCATTTGTGCTGCAGAGGCCTTTGTGGTTTGTTTACTCCAAACCACTTACACTCCATTCACGAACTTTTGCCAGAATATCTCTTGCCCCTTTTGTGTGCAATGTCAAGCAGCGGTACAAAGTTTAATTAATAAGAAATTCAGACTTCTCTGCATTTTTCCATGATACAGTTTTTAACAATGTCTTACGCAGTCGCTTTAGCGCTACTAGACCAGTCCTTTTGTAAAATAGGATTTTCACTGATGGGACAGGTTTCTCTCTTTGTATATCAGCAAGTACTGACTGACTTCAAATATTAGTAACCTGCATCTTTTACCCTTCTAAAGAGAAGAGTACCCTGGGAATGTTTGTGTTTGCACCCCATGGCATCACTATTGCAATGAGCAAACTGATGCCATTTCATATGTAAAGAGGTGCCAGCCCCAACTCCCCACAGTCCATGGGTCGGTGCTGGGTTCTGCTCCAGACTAAAAGCTCTTAAGGTATAAAACTGACACGAAAACACCCAAACCAGAGAGGGCCACATTACAATGATTCATTACGTAATACTAATTAAAGCTCTTGAACTAAATACCTGCTGAAAAAAATACCTTTCTTGACCAGACACTGCAGTCCCCAAGCCAAGGAGATCTTTTCCAGTGTAACAGTGACATGTAGGGACTGATTACTAACAATTTTAACTCCTCTTTCTATCCCTTACCTTCTGCCTCAACTGAGATCACATTCCCTGCTCTAAGAACTGGCACAGCTCCATTAAGGCCCAGTGCCATTAAAGTTTATGAAGCTCTGCCAATTTACATGGCAGAGAACTTGGCCTGTGGTTTGTTTAAAGGTTATAAGCTGTGCCTGCAAATATTACAATTCCACGTGGAGTTCAGCTACTCTTTAATTTATACAGCTGCCCATGTCAGCCAGAAGGTCTTCAGACTATCAATAAAACATAACAAGGAGAATGTTACCCACGTTTCTGTGTTCCTATAGGTACCTAGGAAAAGAATTTTTATCACATTATTTTACATTGTACCTATGAAATTTCATCTTTTTCCCCTGTTGTAAAGACCTTTTTTTTCAGTATCAGGAGCAAAGAAAACAATTTTTTCCCCAATTAGAAAAATAAAATAAAAAAAGGTTATTCACTTTATTTTTTAGTGTAGGTTTTCAGTGTATAAACTGAATAATCAACTGTACCCTGGCTAAGCTGGTTTAGAATAATTGGCCAAAAGAAAGAGAACAGTCCCCCCAAAAATTCCACTGGGCCTGAGGATGGAAGAAAACCTCTCTAACAGTCAGGAAAAAAGTTACTTTGAAATGGGTGGCTTCTTCTTTTAAATAGCCAATGGTGAATTTTAATGTATTTTCCACTAAAACTTCCTTTTGATGTTTTCCTGTGACTACACTTGTATTGTTAACGAGGTGCTTCATAAACATCACAATTGTTGCCCCTGATTTTTGCCAGCATATGGCCAAGGGATGCATACAATTTTAATGGGGAGAGTAAAGGCCTTCTGAATGTTAATCCTTGCAGAAGGAAGAGATTTATCTTCAAACAAAGATCTACTTAAATGTGTTTGTGACAGCTGAAGAATTTATCTCCAATTCTTTTTGCCTGTGGTGTGCCACATTGCTATTTTTTCCCGTAGCAACACGCAAGAAGCAAACTAAGATGTCATATACATAATACAGAGATAAAAAATGACCCTATTTCCATGTCCATGTGATAAATGGAATGAAAGTTCAGTGAACACATATTTGCACATTAATTGAACTGCATGATTCTGTCCTGTTCAATCAAGTCACTACTGTATGTACCACAGGAAATTTTTCCCCAAGAATCATTAAACCAACTTTATCGCTCAAACACATACACATTTTCACCTATTTATCTTCTTGCCTTGCCAAGAGAGAGAAAAAAAGTTACCTCTGCGTATTCAAATGATTGAAAACACATACACAGGAATTTATATATTGCTACATCACATCAATCCAATGAGAATCCAAACTAAGTATCACTGCACACTGTAATAATCAGAGAACAAAGGTATTTGATCAACTTTCACGGCCTATAAATATTTAGGAGACATTCGGGCTTTGAGAATATTGAGTTTTCCCTTAGAAATCAAGTTTCCTTTGGCTGATTTAATCATCAAGACCAATATGGCACATCTACAGCCCTGACAGTGTGATACTCTTGAAACTCCCAACAAAAGGACTGAGAAAAGTGGGATTAATGCAGCACCTTTAAAACCTTCATCAAAATACACAGAGGTTCTCCTATAGGCAATGAAGACTCACAACATCCAGCAAGGCAAAGAAGGAAAGCAAGAAACAATCAATAAACAAAGTGCACTTTCAAGTCAATACCAACCCTTTAGTGAGATGAGCTTATATTCACTCCTGATGCCATCAAAAAGCAGAGCTCAAAAGACAGAGGTTCAGTGAAAAAAAAACCCAACAAACCAACACACAACAGGAAACAAAAACAGAAACCCCAAACAAACAAACAAAAACACAAAAAAACACACCAAAAAATCCCCAACCGAACAAAATCCCCAAACCCCCTCCCCAGTTAAAAGACTGTTTCCAGGCACTGAGACCTTCTTAGGGAAGATTGTGCAACTTTCAGTGAAACAAATTGAGGCGACTGAATTAGTCCATGGACCATTTTTTACAAACATATATATATAATTAAAAAATTAATCCAAGTCTAAAACCTGTGTAGGCAACAGAGTCTCAGCTATCAGAGCCACAAAAGAATCTTCATAGTATAATAAACCATGAAAATTTTGGTCAACAAATACTATTATTTTGTTTTGCAATCCCTCTCCTAGAAACACCACAACATACTTGGGCACCCTTCAGACTGTGCTGGGACAGCTGAAAAAGCACATTTTTAAGAGCTTACAAAACCCAAGCTTCTGTCACTGGAACTGAGTAAAGATAATTTATGTGTCCAAGTCCTTGCCAAACTGGATGACAGTTAATGCCAAGTTAATATTTAAAGAAATACAAAATGAAGGCTAAAGTTCCAATCATATATTTTAAAAGTGCTCTATTTAATAATATATAATCAGTAAATTAGTTGACTGGTTGTGTCTAAACTGATGTATTGCATGATTCAATATATTTGGGGTTTTATTAAAGTTTGTAATTTCCATTCATTATCTTTTGTTGAACGACTTGCTTTTCAGTGGTAGAAGCTTCTGCTTCCATGAGTAAAGTAGTCCCCAAACCATAAATTATATCCTACAGTTTTGACATCATTTATTTTCATACCATTATACATGCCAACCTTTTGACTACTCAAGATCAAAAGAGTTGCTCCCCAGGCTCATATTTCACTATAGCTCTCATATTTTATGCAGCAAATTAGGTTTTACAGTCGCAGCTACAGCGAGACTGTCTCTCACACTGCACGGCTTAAAATTACTACTGAGGATTTCAGGCTGAAGGAGCACAATCCTAGAAATTCAAACCCAAGTGAAATATGGATGAAAACTTTTTTATAATTCTTTCTCATCCATTTTGTACAGTTTTTACACAAACAGATGTAACCAATGTCAAAACTATAAAAGGTAGTCAGGGTTCTGCCTTTGGAGGTAAAAGTTGGAGAGGGGTCTATGAAATCCTAATTTTATGTGTACCAGAGTCACATCCAAGGGTCACCTCCCAGGCAAAAACTGCTCGGAATTTCTTTCCTGCCACATTTGGAATGGCCATATTAACCTGCTAAGATAATTGTTACTGCTGGCAGTTCCCATCACAGCCAGTCAGAAGTTTATTGGGTGTCTGAAGACACAGGGAGGTGCTAAGCAGGATTTATGTGTGACATTGAATCACCCAGGGGCACCTCGCAGACCCTTACTCAGCTTATATGACTGTAAAACACTTTTTAGTGGAAATGGCTGAGGAGACAACATCAAAGTAACAACTTCTGCCAGCTATAACTGCTCAGTTTTAAAAACTTGACAAGAAAAAATAATTTTAACTTATAATCCTTGATTTTACACTTAAAATTATAATTATACTTCATAATATAATACAGAATTATCAATTTATTGTGTTTTTTTAAATAACGGTACCTATTCATGCACAATTTGAGACAGCTTATGACTCAGCCAAATTTGAAGAGATTTCCACAGATCAAGCAAAAATTACAATCTAACTGCAATAATTATCCTCTTGATAAAGTCTCAAATCCTACTACAAACTACAGAGACATTAAAACCCTTAAAATAACAATAATTATGACCACAGGTAGAGCTTTATGCTACACTTACATAGCAATGCAGGTTTTTTAAATGCAAATATATTCTTGCTCTAAATAAATTAAAGACATGAACATTAAAAAAAATACTAATGGCAAATTCTTTATTGGTCATCATGATTTATCCGTGTATGCCTCATCCCACTTTTAGGGAAGAGGGAACACACAGCTGGATGGGAATAACAATGCACAGGTTCAGCGAAATGCCTATGCAAAGTATTGATGCACCGGGAAAGGGAGAGGCTGGAATCCATTGAGTCATTCCGGAACACAGCCTGCAAACAGAGGCAGAGATGTCTCCTGCCCTGAGCACACACGTCCCCTGGAGGGATGGCACGCCGGGGCCTTGCACCTTAAGTGTGCTCAGGAGAATGAAACAGGACGTGAAGGTTGGGAAGACAATGACATGTTTTTATCTACCACAGATTTTTAATCCAACACTTGTAATTTACCCTGACAGCAGCAAACCAAGCAGTCATGTTTCCCTAACTCAAGTTTCCATGGATATCATAGTTTTCCCATAGAAATCAACCAGCCACCAGGATTTAAAACTCCCTCATCTACCAGCAGAAAGACTCATGAGCCTCCCAGGAATAGAGCGCACTGCAAACTATCAAAGCAGGAGGAGCACGACAACGTCAGTCGAGGCGTATTTTCTGACCAAGTTCTGCTCCCTGTCGCTTTTACCGACTACATTTCAAAGATCCATTGGTTCACTTTGGCATGGAAAGCAGGGAAAACAAGCAGCATGGTCCTGCTGGCAATGAACCCCAGCTCTGCCACAAGGCTCCCTTCACTTTGCTGGGGCCATCGAGTGTGTCACCCCCAGGATGCACCAGACCTTGGAATAGTGAGCAACACACGGTTGTGCAGAACCCCGAAGGATGGGAGCGCACCTGGGCGTGCAGGTGTTAGTGCAAGGCAAACAGACTGTCATATCGGCAAACAGACTGTCATATCAGCAAACAGACCATGACATCACCAAACAGACCGTGACATCAGCAAGCACACACACCCCACGTGGCTTTCGGGCCATATCTGCCTAAGGCACCTTGCATGTGCATCACTCGCATCGCTCGTGCAAACATCTGTCCACAGCAGCACAAGAATACAGGATTTTTCACTAACATTTTACAAACAAAAAATCAAGGGGAATTGTCTGTCCTTTCAGAGGATTTTTGTCCTCTCTCCATGTCCCATGTGGAGCAGGAAAGGGTGGCTGAAGGGAAAACACCTTTTCCAAAGCACGCTGCTCCCCAGGCCTGACCTGCTCCTGCCATGGAAGGGAAGTGGGGGACCTCAAAATGACATTTCCTGATAATCAAGGACTTTATGGATCCCAGCATAAATCAGTCACACTTCTGTTATCATTGGAGCCACAGTCTGCTCACCATTCTGAGGATTTCTATAAACTCTGATTTAATACCCTCCTTGGCTCTGAGCTGATTTTGATTCCCAGTTTTATGGAGACATATAGGCAGCCTTTTCTTTATGAGAGTAAAAAATAGGCTGCCTTGACATTCCTCACATAAAAGCAGGCAGAGAGCTAACACACAGTTATGCTGAACTTGTATTTCAATCAGGCATGACCTCTCACTCCTCACAAGAAGGCCTTGAACTTCACCGGATCACTTATTCAAATATTGCAGAGGAAAATGGGAATCACAGGCAGCTTTCTGCGCTCTATTTTGGTAATGCCATTTGTTTCAGAAAGAGGAAAAGAAATTATGCTTTCCCCACCGTAAAGATTATTTAGTGACAGTTAATTAGAAAGGAGAACACTCTGGAAAGTCACATTGTTCAGTGAGACACCTTTTGGGGGGGACAAATGTACATACATAAAAGGATTAGATGCCATAGACCTGTATTAGACAAAGTTAAAAGGACTAAAAAAAGTCATTCCTCCAACTGGGGAACTACATGAAAATTTATTATATTGTGTATGATATGGCAATTGATACAGTGTATAACTGAGACTGTTCTCAGGCCCATTTTGTAATGACAGCAACAGGATCTCTTCTGTGTTTGAGCAAGAAATCAGAGTAACTTGTGATTAAAATCTTCATATTTGACTACCTATGCACAAGTTATTCCTTTCTAAGATGCCTCTAACTCGCACATTTACAAGACTGTGACACTAAAAGACACAAGGTAGGCAGATTTAGCAATTATTCTCAGAAGGTTTTTCTGCCGACAGCTTTGACTCTGTCACTGTTTGTTGCCCCTTTGTGTTAAAAGATGGAAGGAAGGTCTTGGGATCACTTGACAGCTTCTTCTGGATGTACTCGTTTCTCTGCAGCTGGTATGCGGCAACCAGCATTTGGGAAAAAAACCTCTAACTTGTTTGTGGATGCCTAAAACATTCACTAGGAATGCAAACATGCAAAGCTTTTATCCAGATTTCATACAAAATTCAGTAAGAGAACATCCTAAGCAAACAAAAAAGAAAAGGAATAAACAAATTTAAAGACTACTCAGCTCAACAGCTCAAGAACAACCAAGTAGCAGTCCCAATAAAAGACTTTTGAGAGCGAACATAAGCATTTTTTTTTATTCAAAAGCAGACTAGAGATCTTGTGGCACAAGCACTACAGCAGCAAATGGAGGCGCTCCAATGAGACAAGGCGTGATGCAAAGATGAGCCACAACCAGGGGGCTTTGGGGCTTATATTTCTCAGAACTGTTCATGAATACCCAAAATAAAAACAAAAATAAAATCAGGCAAAACACAAGGGCAGAATTCTCACGCCTGAGGAAATGTTTTGTATGTCTTGTCATCCACAGAGTTATTTAAGGCGTGTTAGCCTCAAAAACACAGCAGAATACACACATACACTGTGCTCTGTAGGTCTCAGGAATAAACCTCAGGAAGTTTACCATTCCCCTCAAGCTGAAAACTGTCCCTAATTAAAACAATCACCAGTCAGCTCTGCATGCCTGCTATCTTTGTTAGTTTCTGTTCTTGTGAGTTATTCCACCGAATTCAGTCAGACTATTCCCAAACAGCACTAAAGCTCCGATTCAGGAAAGCACTTTATTATCTTTTGCCTTCAATTAGGATTTTCCCTCTATTGGGGAACTTGGGCATTCCTTCCGGGTGCTTTCATGAATGGAAGAGGCATCAACCAATAACCTCTTACAGACAGATCTGCACCTACAAAGCCACCTGGTCTATGGGCTGGAGAACAAAGGTCAGCGGGTGAAGTCTTTTAAAGAACAACCAAATGTGGTAACTCTTAAGGTTTTCAAATGGTTAAAACACCAACAAATAAAGCACCTCAACTGACTGACTCAGGAACTTGTAGTATTCCTAGGATTTTATACACACAAAATAAAAAACATACATGAGAACATTTTGAAAATAAATACAAAACCAGACTTAGCATAAGGGAGCAGAATCAACAGCAGTACTTGTACAGTGACAAATCTCAGCCCCCAAAAATCCCGTTACAAAACAAGAAACTGGAAGTGACTGTTTGTTAGTGGGTTCTATTGATATAACAGCATTGAGCATTTAAACAGTGCAACAGTGAAACAACAGATACAAATCCTGCTCCCCAAACTCCCTGAGACAAGCCAAGTATGCAATTGAATCAGACCAGCTAAATTGAACACTAATAGTACAGTCTTAATCTAAATAAAAATGAATGATCTCATTCCTTTGCAGTATGCAAGTGAACTCCTGTCCTTGTTCTTTGAAGTATCCAGCACGGTTTATCTATTCTCTTTAATAATGCAATTTAATTTACCAAAGGTTCATATTAAAAATTTATCTGGCTCCAGCAGTTCGAGTCACCTAGACATTTTGTCACAGTTAAACATTAGCTTTGGAGTACATCACAAATTCCCCACTGTGAGCCGAGAACTGTTTCATAGAGGAACACTTCGAGCTTCCAACTGACATTACATTTAAATGAGTCAGGAACTGTGCATCGAATAAAAATATCTGTCACTTATTAAAAGTGCAGTGACTTGTTCAACGGCAACATTCAGCAGAGACAAATGTGGTCTAACAGGTTAGTGGTCACAAAGGAGTGACATTTTTGCTTTAGCAATCAGCTATTCAAAATATACTCCAATAACAGTATTTTCACCTCTAAGACAACTCAGACCACATAAAGTACTCACACATCAACAGAAAAGCTGACAAAATAAAGAGAGTCCAAAATAATCAAGTTCAACTATAGCAATGTGAAGCACCCGAGGCGGGTGACATAAAATACCACTGATGTCACTCCAGAATTTAATGAGAACTCAGCTGGTAGCATTGTGGCCCAAAATTCAACTCCTTTGGTATCCCAGCCTGTTCCAGCAGCTCATGGCATATGGCAGCAGAAAAGGGAGGCAAGGCAGGTCTGGAGCTGGACAGAACACACGCCAAGCCCCAGAACCAACCCTGGAGCAGGGACAATTCCTGCTTTGCCGGGAAGCAAGGTAGAACAATGGGAGGCCGTGGAGCAAAGTTCACATAAACCACCCTCTGTGGGTGGGAAATCACAGCACGTGCTGACCAAACCTCTGCTCTGCAGTTTCAACGCTGTGGAAACCTGCAGAAAGACCTGCTCAATGACAAAACTTTCCTAGAAGAGTTTTATCAGCTTAAAAGCTGGTGTAACACGACCAGAATTCCAAAGGCTGGCTCATTAATCACTGGGAGCAGCACAAATGCCATATTAAAGCAACTTAAATTTCCCAAACTGGAAGCAAGCTGGCCCCTCTCTCAAACCTGCAGTCGGCTCTTTAACATTCTACCAGGATAAGACAGCATTTCCTACCTCAGCTTTGCTGGCATCCAGCGTTGTCAAAACCTGAAAATTACAGGGAAAATGCATTAGTATCGATTCAACAAAACAGGAGTGGGATTAATTGGCTTTGGAGGTAACCGACATCAAGTGGCTGTCGTGGCTTGGGGGAATCGAACTGTCTTTCCCACTGAGGAGACTGTTCACCTCTCATGCCCATCAGAAAGCAAATCCAGGGATAAATTAAGACTAGGGGAATAATCAGGAACCTTGAGGGGAAATTCAGGAACATACCAAAACAGAACAGGAAAAGCCTGTTTCTATTTTGACTAATTTTTGTTTCTGGACAGAGATGATGGGTAATGCAACTGTGAGATATTCCAACACATCCACACAATTCCCAGGATACACTTTGTAAGATTCAGTTCCCCGGTGATAGAAGCAACAAGGAGTTTAAAGACCACGTTTCCATCTAAAATGTGACATAGAAAGGTTTGCCAGGTTGTTTTGGCTGCGCAGGAGCTGTGAGGGCTCCGGGTCTGATACAGCAACCAGGGCTGAGCACAAACAAGGAGTTCCCTCTGCCCCTAAAGGGTTACACTGAGCTTAGTTATGGTGCTGTCTAAAGCCAGGGAGAAAAAAATTCAACTACTATCACAACCTTGCACAAAATGTACGGATATAATTATCACTTATATTAAAGTAACTTAAACGCTTTAAATAGACACAGATATGCTTCCATATTATAGGCCAAACAACACACGTGAAGTTAATAAGCTGTTCTTAGACTAAGAACAGGCTGTTAAACTGCTTGTGAAACACAAAAAATCTTTGTTAGAACTTGACGCCAATATTGTCACAACTTTAACAGGTTGAAAACCCCTTAACAGTCTCCTCACAAATTGCAGACTGACACCCAGCTATAATTCTGTCTGCGGGAGAACAGACCTCTCTTTGTACTGGTGTTAATCATCACTTTTAAATGACATCACCAGTTGTCCCCAGCTCTTAGGAGAGGGGGGGAGCAACCTGAGGAACAGCAGAGGGAGGGCCCAAGTGTGACCCCATGCGAGGGAAGGGGAAGGAGAGCCCAGTGTTTATTGAACAAGGCTCAGCCCAGAGAGCAAAAGAGACAATTTGTGTGCAGAGCTGCTGCTCAATAGAAGGCATCTGTGGGTTCATCAAAAAACTGCTTCAAAGGAATTTAGGAATGGAAATGAACTCCTGTCACATCACAACACAGTAACTGCAATCACAAACAGTTATTTAATTTAACCTGATTCAAAACCAGGTACAGCTCCATTTGAAATGTGTATCTTTGTCACTAATGGGATTCTTGAAGCTGTTCAAGAATTTCTCTCACACCAGCAGAACTTACCTTATTGAAATTCCATTTATTTCCCAACAGCCTATCACCATGTTTTGTTATTCATTTTCATCAACATTATTCAGTGCTAGCAGTTATTTTTCCTTTCCAACACTACCCTTATGTAAAGTCATCACATCCATTCCCTGCCAACACTCCATCAGGTCACTCTGGTTGTGTCCCCTCACAGGAAGGTCTTTCAACTAAAACTCAGTGGAGTTACAATCTACTCGCAACAATTTAATTACATCTTTCTTGGAGGCAAATGACGAAAAGCATGAATTGTAGAAGATATACGCAAACCCAGTTTAACTGAAACCAATAGAATTTGGAGAGGAGTTTGCTGAAGTTGCCGTAAATCCTGCTCTAGACCATCTGTCAGAGGTGCTGTCTGTCCCTATCAGCTATGCAAGTAAGGTGAATAGACCTAACAATGTGACTATTCCAGCCCAAGACTCACTAATGCCTTGCAAGGCAATTACTCTTCTATTTTACTAATTCACCTTACAAGTCCAAAGACAGTATTTCTCATTTATACATCTGTACTTTCCTGCTGCTTTACAGCCGCCCATGGACAGCTGGACCACTGGACATATTATGCCTCTATCTTTCTTCTTACATTATTGTCTGATAAATCCCTGTTCAGCAGTTGAATTCCAGTTAGTTCCTAGAAGCATGACCTTTTACTTGGTATTACTAACATTAATTCACTTTTATTTCCATCTGCTAGACCATCCATCTCCTCCTGGATAACATACCCAGCACTTCTACGTTAGCAATTCCTCCCAGCTTTACATTTTTATCAAATTTCATTAGCACATTCTTATGCCAAGCATACTAATGAAAAATTATCAAATGAAATGACAAATAACTCAATACAGTGACACTGCTAAGAGAAGTGCTGTGTTGAGCAGTGCAGACACTAGGACAGCAGGGCAGGGTACCAGGCAGTCACACGGGAGTTATCCCAGTGAAACACTTCAGTTATCCTGGTGAAATACTTCAGCAGTCCAGGCTATAGAGCTGAGAAAACTACTGGATCCAGATTGGACACAGGGACATGAACACAACCTGAGTTATTCCTGAGAACTCCATAAAGTCATCCTTGTACCAAAGGAATTATGATCTTTAATAGCATATAAGTGGAGACACTATACAAGTGGAGACAAAGATGGAGTGTTTCTATTTTAAATGATGACATTCCTCAAGTTAATGTTTAATTAATAAACAGTAAAACACATTAATTTAATATTATGAGTTGAATAACACTCATGAAATTAATGACCTGACAATGGTTAGTCTGTGAAGACCTGATAATTATCTAAAAGTTTTAACAATTATTTTTATTAATGTATCTTAATGCAGTCAACTATCATTCTATTTGTATGACTGATTTCTTCCTCTCCTTCACCACTCCTGCCTTCCCCCAGTTCCTGAAACGTGTAATTTCCAGGCCAGCAGCCATGTCTTGTCATGTTTGAGGAGTCGGTGAATGAAGACACAAGAGCAGTATAACGCGTATGACAAAGAACTGTCATTCTTTTCCACTGCTTCTGAAAGCCCTTCTTTGCTGCAGGCTCTGGAGGAGATGTCTGTGTGTCACGGTGTGATCACTCAATTAAATCCTCTCGGAAGGTTTTTGCCACGTCTTGAGCTCCTTGAGCAGGAAAACCCACCGAGATCCGCGGCCAAGCCACCCCAGCCACAAAGTAATTTATCCATCCCCATCCTGGGCGATCCTGGGGAAGGAAGTACCTCTAATGATGCCTTGGCAATAAGGTAACTGCTCCAGAAAGAGAGAATGGGGACAAACCACGGGAGAACTGGGGGGCGCACAAGGTGCTGTCACAACTTGCTGCTCTTCGTGGGGCTTCCTTTGGAGACCATCCCACTGCCTGTTGCTCTGCCCCGTGATTTGTGGGAAGTATGATATTCATTCCCTGTCTCCTGCTGTCCCCCTGGCATTTGATGTGCTGGTTAAGAACACAGCAATTGCCCCCAGAGAAATCACAGCTCGGGTGAGGGATCCCTGTCTTTCTCTCAATAATCCCTCTGTGACATAACAAAACCGGGGCTTTATGGCACTTTCTTGAGGAAGCTGCAATTTATTTTTCTTGTGCTAAAAGCTCTACGTGGCTGACAGGGGGAAAAAAAATAAAAATCCTTACAAATGGCTTTTTTTACGACTTCTGAAAGTTGCACTCTATTCTGAACTTTCCATTCCGCATAAGCAATCCCATGAATACCGACAAAAATGTAGATATGCTGATAGCATTGCAAACACAGCAAAGTCTTTTAAACTATGTTTACTGCTTTTAGCATTTAGAAAGGTCTTATCTTGAGGTGCATGCACACAGAGTTCCTCTCTCCAGAATGAACAGAGGACAAGATTTGCCATTCGAAACCAGAATGCAAATAGTTGCTATTTGTTACATATCTCAAGCCAACACCTTACCAGAAAGAAATAAAGGAAAGCCTCTTGAATAAAGAAAGCTCCTGAAACAGGACATTGGAAAGATCACTTAATACCATTTTTGTATTAAATATATGTTAAACTCCCTCTGTCAAATTTCAAAGACAAAAAAAGCAGGACAATTTGAAAGGTACATGTTATGAACCAGGATTCTCATCTATCATGTGCCTGAAAAAATCCATAATAATGTCACTGAACTGTCCCATCTCATCCACACGTGAAGTCTTTTTCTCTTACTCATTCTTCTAGAAATTATATTTTTTCTAAATTTTTTCAGCTTCTCACATCAACCTGAATCCCGTATATTTTTAAAAAACACTCTTTTCACCTTGAATATCTTCCCACTTTCTCAGGTTCCAATGGAATGACAGAAGGGATTTTTTAAAAAAATGACAGTAGGATTTAAAACAAAAAAGGTGCAAATAAACATTAAGAATAAGCTCAAGAAGACCATATCCTGTACTTTGGACTTTGGAAATATGTTTGGAATATGAGGCAAAAAGGATTTTGAATATGAAGTTTAGACGAACAAAATTAATGAGATTGGAATTGTCAATGACAAAACAGAATTGGTTTTATTTCTTGTTCTCCCATCACTGATGTTAATCAAGTGACCTGAGAGCTATTTCCTTCAACAGATAAATATTCCACAAAGTAATTTTATTAGAATACACCTTTTGATGCCTGTAAGTCACCTCTCATATTTTGCAGTGCTGTCAGAAGACAAATCCAAGTGTTTTTCGTGCCATAGGAGTGAGATTTTGTGCAGCAACAAGTGGCACATGTGGCTGAACGCGCAGATCGTTTCAAACTCTGCCAGGAGGGCTCAGAAAGGAGGGAACAAAGAGCCAAGTTACAGCTCCTTTTAGAGACAGAATTTCATTTCTTGGGCACAAAATATCTGCTGCACCAACTCACCAGCAAGGGAAGGAATCAAGGTTTGCACTGCCAAGATCAAGGGCAGAAACCTGGGACTGTCCTGGCATTTCTCCGAACAAATGAGAAATCCGGCCCTTAAAGGCTGGTCTCCCTGAGCTCAGGCAGTGTGAAAAATTACAATTTGATAATCACTGTGTGCAACCTTTCATTAAATTTGGAATCCACCCGTGGCTCGGGATGGCTCCAAGATTGCTTGCCCACTGGCTGCTCCCCTTTTCCCTCTGCCGGGGCGGTCCAGCCTGGCTCCTCAGCATTCAGGATGTATTTCTGACCGGGACCCACCGGCCAGGCCACGGAGCAGAGTTGGAGCTGTTGGAGTTATTTTGGGACAGGCGTGCAAAGGAACTT
Organism: Grallaria varia; assembly: GCA_013396735.1. Classification (NCBI taxonomy): domain Eukaryota; kingdom Metazoa; phylum Chordata; class Aves; order Passeriformes; family Formicariidae; genus Grallaria; species Grallaria varia. The sequence continues at coordinate 950,526 of VWZG01006218.1, forward strand.
CTGCTGAGTGTCCCTCGCTACCTCTGCACTCCATGATGAGAACAGTCACCTGCAATATCGCTGCTTCACTGTGATAAACAAGAGCAGGGGAACAGGCGATAAAAATTAAAAAACAAACCACCAAATCAACAAGCCTACCCCTTCAGTAATATTGCAGTGTACTGTCTGGCACTTTGTGTTGACAAAAGTAAAAGAACAAGCAAAACCACATTGCAATACTTCACTTCTAAGGCACTACGCCTTTGAAACATGAAATTCTAATGCATCTTGCCAAATTTAGTGAAGCAATCATGATAAATAGAGCTATAAATCAAAATTGTTCTTTTAACGTATTTAAACATCTCCATCAAAAGCACAGAAAAATAAGAATGCGGGAGAGATCACCTTCCTGCTAAAGCAGTTCTTGCTAACTCATTAGTTTGCATTCACTTCCTTCTTGTGTCTAAAAACAATCCTGGAAAGCAAATTAAAATTCACTTTTACATCCACACTTGGACTGCCAAGACCCCTTATGTCCTGTTATAAACCTAATCCTTAATGGTCACCAAAGTAGCTGAGTATCAAAAAGGTGAAACATGACCCAAAAATGTTAACTCATGCAGGCTGTTTTCCTCCATTAGTGTTTGTACCACAATACTGACCAGATAAGATTCTAAACTAAAACTATTTTTTTTTTCAAACAACAACTCCGATATTTTTATTAAACTGGCCGTGAAGGCACTAAGAGGTCTATTTATAGCAATTTGTCTCTTCAGAACAGCAAACAAGCTGGCCACACTGAGACTCCCTAGAAAACAGAAGTCTCAGATGGAATATTGCCTGGAACACGAAAATAAACACTGAGATTTTTAAAAGGCTTAATTTTTAAGTCATCTGTAGGTTAAGGCAACGAATGAAATCTATGTCCACAGGCACAAACACCTGAGGAATTCCTGGGATTTACTGCAGGGCCAGCTCTCTGGGGCTCCCACAGCACTAAACAATGTCCCGTGGCTGTCACGCATGACCACCCATTAAAAAAATCCAATATATTAAAGACATACGTGAATGGAATATGCTGAATGGAAAACAGGGGGAATCAAGGCTCATATTTCATAGATACGCATCTTTAATTAAATTTTGCCCAGTTTATTTACTGCTATGGATAACAGCATTAGATTACTCCAAATTTATGTAAACTTAGTAAGTATACAGGCAACGATTTTAGCAGCTGGTGAAAACTATTTCTGCCCTTAACTACTTCCTAATAATATTTGTGATGCTCAGTTAATGTTGGCTGTTTAAGATTTTTCAACTAAATTTGTTACATAAATCAGTATGCAAAAGGTGTAGTTACCATGGATAATTCACCTAATGTGTGAAGGGTCAGTCATAATGTCATCTTTTTTAAAATTTCTGTAGGGTCATCTGATTAAGCTCAGCCAAATAAGTAACTAAAAGGGAAGCAAGCCCGCAAACATTTGTTTTAACTAATATATAGCATGATCTCCATGGAACGTGCTGTGTATTTGTGTGTCTGGTACAAAGCAGTTGGAAAATAACATGGTTTTCCCTTTGAAATTGGAACTCACTTTTACAAAGAAACCTGCACAGAATTTGCTAAAGGGCTCCACTTTAATATTGAGGATAAATTCATTACTCTGGATAATGAGATATTGAGAGATAATGAGAGAAAGCATGAGTACCTAATAAGTTAACCATAAAAATACTCAGGTTTTGTATGTAGTGAAACAAATGGTCTTTGCTGTCCTTTTAAAAGTAAACCTTGGCCTCCTTTATCCAGACTTTCAGCAAAATACCCACATATATTGTTGTACTATAACACATCACAACCTTGGCTGTTCCCATAACTTAACCAGGCTGTTCCCACAACTTAACCAAACTAGGATTTCATACCTCTTAGGTAACAGAAGTTCAGGAAAAATCCAGAGTGCAATTGCCGTAAACAAAATGTGAAATTCAAGGCAAACAGAGCATTTTCAAGCAAACTGTTGAGCCACCACGGCTTTCCCATGGATTCTGGTAAAAATGACATTAATGCTCCCTGCTCCCTCTCCATTTCACCCGGGAGCGACACACTCATGGTTGTTTTTTTTTGCAATGTCCACATTACACCAGAATAATATAAAAATAGATGATGAAGCAAAAAAGGGGATAGATTTCGCCCCAGTGTCCTGCAGTAGCTGCTGTAATTGCACAGCCAGCTCATTATAAAAGGCAGTCCCTTGAGCCTGCCCTGTCCCAGTTAAGCGACAGTAATAGAAAGCAGCTGTGTGAGGACATCAGGTCAGCACAATCATTAGCCCCGAAAATTGCCTCCCCATCGCTCCTCTGCGGCAGCCGGGCGGTCACACACCATCAGGCTCCTAAACAGCGGGTCACACACGGCGATGAACTTCACCCAGGAGCTCCATTACTGGTGACCTGCGGCTCAGAGCTCCCCGGGGAGCTCACACGTCTGGAAACTTCCAGAGTTTAATGAATTTTGGCCATCACCCCATGCCCTCAGTTCCCCTGCGCTGGGACTGCACTGGGCGCCGGGCAGAGCTGGCTGGAGGAGTGCCAGTGCCCATGGCAGGGAATGTCCCTCACCTTTGGCTTCCTCGAGGTCTCATCACCTCTGTCTGGAGAGCAGGAGCTGGGTAATGGCACTGCCACAGCAGGGACACATCCCAGGTCTGGCCAGCTCACGGGCCACACAAAGGTGACACTGCCAGCAGCCACTGCCCCAGCAGGGACACCTCCCAGGTTTGTCCAGCTCATGGACCACACAATGGTGACACTGCCAGCAGCCACTGCCCCAGCAGGGACACCTCCCAGATCTGGCCACCTCATGGACCACAGGAAGGTGACACTGCCAGCAGCCACTGCCACAGCAGGGACACCTCCCAGGTTTGTCCAGCTTATTGACCACAGGAAGGTGACACTGCCAGCAGCCACTGCCACAGCAGGGACACCTCCCAGGTCTGGCCACCTCATGGACCACAGGAAGGTGACACTGCCAGCAGCCACTGCCACAGCAGGGACAGGTCCCAGGTTTGTCCAGCTCATGTGCATGCAGGAGCAGCCAGACACAGCCGAGTCCCATGTGTGTGGGATGGAACAGCGGGCTGGGTCAGCTCTCACAGAACCCACTGACTGTTCTGGGTTGGAAGGGACCCATGAGGGTCACCAGGTCCAACTCTGAAGTGACTGGCCCATACAGGATTGACAGGAGCTGGGCAGTGAGAGGACGCAGCCCCAGTGGGCCCACAGGGGGTTTGGTCCCCATCAGCCACTCCTGGGGGTCACCAGCCATGAGTAGCAGTGGCCTCTCAGTCCTACCCTCTGCTCTGACCGGCAGGGAGGCCACCAGAGATCCCCTCTGAAATAAATCATTCCAGGAACACAATATCTCCCTGCAAAGAGCAGCTGTGCCATCACACCTTTCCAGTTTTCAGGAGGCTGCTTGGAGCCGTGTGTGGGTTTGAGGGACAGCAATGGGAAGCAGCACAAGTGTGGACCAGATCCTGGAGTGAGTGGCTGTGCTGTTTCCAGCTGCCAGGAGCTGAAGAACCAGCCTGGCACACACACAAATGCCCATATTCCAGGAGGAGGTGCTGCCTCTTCCATCATTTACCCACCTGTGCTCCGAGGCCCTGAGGCACAGAAATGAAGACTAAGCTCTTTGCCAGTGTTCCCATGTATTCTGATTAAAAAGAAGCCTGTGAAGGTTTCCTGAAGTCCGGATGCTCATTCCCACCTTTCCCAGGGACGAGTCTCCCTGGCGAGCTGAGCGTGTCTGCAGTGCTTGGGCAAAGCAAGACCCCACCTTCGTGGTCCTGATGAGTGTTGGTCACAAAAGCAACAACCCTTCTGTCAATGTCAAAGACTAAGTAAGTTTGACTATATGCTGATGTTCTTCAAATTGTTTCCACTGGCACTAGTTCTGGCTGGTTTGTTTTTGGGAAATTAATGATGATACAGCAAGGTCGTTGTACCTCTGCTGTAGCGAACAGATGTTAACATATTAGTGCCACCGTCCTATGCTGCACCAGGGTAGAGCTGCTCCTGCTTGTCAGCGTATGAGCTGAGGCAGAACAGCCACACAGAACAGCCCGGTCTAATAAATTCAGTCTAAAACGCAAACATTTGAAGAAAAGAGCTCCTGCACTTTCAAAAGCCATTACTCTGTATCATCCTCATCAAAACACACCACTCTTTTTTTTTTTAAATCAACCCAGAGCTAGCAGAACAATAAGAAACCAAATCTTTTTTCCCTCTCAGCAGTACAGACCATTTTCAATGCCATTTGTAAGCTGCCTATTTATCCCTGACATTCACAGCTAGAGCATATCTCCAGATCATGTCGCCCTGTTACACTGAGGTAGAAATAATCAAGTATTTTTCCATCTTCCTGCTGGGAGGACCCGGAGCTGGTTGTGCTTATCCATAGCTCTGTTAAACTGGTGTGAGATTATTGTGGTAAATGGCCCAGGAGTTGGACATCACCATTCCCAAAGCCTCCAGTCAGAAGGGAAGGCAGGAGCTTCGTGACTGGCAGGGAGGAGGACTGGGGTACATTGATATAAAGACTGAAATAAACACTTTCTTCTTAATAGTCTCATAGCAACAACACGTTTGAAAGTGCATTAAAAACGGGGCTGGGGATAGATCAGCGTGATGAGAACACTTAGATACTTCAATATAGGATACTGCAATACACAGGCCCTTCACTTCACAGCAAAGTTGCAGATTTTTGGTAAGTTTTAGCTACCTAAAGTACTTCCTTTCAATTAACTTTACTATATTGGGGGGATATTACTACAAGATGAATTACACAAAAGGCCTCAGTGCCCTAAAAGTTAGCTACAGAGAATATAAGTGCCATGTGTCAGAAAATTCAGAATTTTGAGTCACATTTTAAAAAATATATAACTTCTGACAACAAGACAGTCACAGGAGCTGGGAAATGGAGAGCAATTCTCCCATCATCCTGGCCCCGAACAGAGGACTTAACATCAGCACAGCTTGAAAGTCCATTTAAATTGTGACAGGGTTGTAAAAAGCCCTTAACAGAAGCATTTCCTAAGAGAAAGTCTCATCTGTTCCTAAGCTACAGCTGTCGTTTATTCAATACTGATAGGCACACAGAATAAAAGAGCTGTACCACTCAGCCTCCGACCCACATGTAAACTATTTAAACCCCTTTACTCCTGATTTCTCACCATCAGCAGGTTTATACCTGTCTCTTGGCCCTGTTGAATGATGCAAGCCTTCCATCTTGTCAACTCTGACAGTCAGTGGGGTTGAAATTTCCCCCATAAAGGCTCCCTCGGTGCAGTCTGAGCCAACTCTGCAGCCTCCTCTGCCACTTCTGGCCATTACCCAGAGCCCACCGACAACAGTTATTAGAATTCTTCACGTTTATGAATATGAAAAGAACCTTAATCCTTGGAGTGAAAGATCAGTGCAAGAGATGCTTATAATTTCCTAAGGCAGTAAGAAAATAGCACAATGAATTATGTAAAATACTTTAAATATGGACACTACTGAAAGCCTTCAATTAGGAAGCAGAAACTATCGGAAAAGCAACACTTATTCTCTTCATGAGAGGATCCTCTGACATTAAAGGTATGGTTAAAAAGCAAGATAAAGTACAGATAATGTTCTGAACACTTCAGAATTCAAATCTAAGCAACATAATAAAATGCAGGGAAAAGTGGTGTCTCTCAAGGGTCCTGAAGAAATGGTTTTGTCTTTTGGAATCTTCCCAGTGTACAAAAGAAATACAAAAATAAATCAGCTGTCCTTTAAGTCCTCTGCTCTGCACAGCAAATGATTTTAAAAAATTAAGAGGTCCATGCAAATGCTTTCCAACTCCAATGTACCCCTTAAACATTGGTCAGAAAGCTCCAGCACTAAACCAGGTCTTATTGAAACCCCTTTCAAAGCAGATCAAAGCCATCCTGCCTGTGAACCCTGAGCCAGCTTCTCAGTTCTGTGTAGACCAAGGGAACCTTACAGGCCTCCAGCAGTTTAAGAGCAAAATCCAGCGAAAAACCCCGACAAACAGAGTCTGGAGAGAGAATTCATCTCAATACAAAATACACGTAAATTCAGTTTCACTTAAAGGAGATTTTGGTGGCAAGTTGCCATTTTAAGATACAAATAACATAAAAGCATCACTGAAGGAGCACTGAAGGCACCAAACTCCAGACAGAGTGGACCAGGAGAACCCGAGTCCTCACTGAAATGAAAAGCACAGTGTGCTTTGGTCCCTGGAAAACTGCTCCGTATGTAACTTATGGGTACAGGTTGGCTCCATTTTTCCCTCTGGTATCTATTTAATTCCAAGGGAGGTGACTGCTTGAAACGAGGGACAAGTTAGGAGGTGATGTTTCAGGAGCAACCAAAGGCCTGTAGCAGAGCAGGCAGGGCTGAGGTGCCAGACTCACAGAAACAGGTCCTAAACCAGTGGTGATGTTCAGTCCAAGCCTTGGCATCGCGGGCAATGTCTACTTCAAACAACACAAGAATTCTGCTTTCCACTTTTGTTCTTCAGAATAACCCCCACCATTATTCCACAGGCTAAGAAAGCGAGACTGTGATTTGGTTTCACTGACCCCAGGCTGTTTGTTGTCCCTGCAGTGCCCTGGGTGCCCATTTACTTGGGCACCCCATACCCGGAGCCAGGCTCGGGTAAAGGAACCCCTGGCGAAAAGGGGAGGGGGCACAGGGGGCAAAGCGGCTCCTCCTGGCTGGGCTGCTGCTGAAACAGGGGTAAAATGTGGCTCCAACACTGCTCTGGACCTTGTTCCCATGGCTGAGGGATGTTCAGACAACCTAACAAATCCAGAAATCCAAGGAAACTATGGAAGAATATTGGGCCACAGACATCTCTGACCTCGACAGGATGCGACTGTAGCCCTGGGAAAGCTGCAGAAAACACCACCCGTGTCCTTGGACCAGGCCTGGGAAAGCAGAATGAGTGGAAGAAAACAACCAAGAATGACAAGAGTGTGTTTTGAAATTTGCCAGCATGAGGAGAGGTGATGTCCACCTATCAGAAGATGGACTAAGACTGATGGACAAGAACACCCAGCCAACGATGGGTAGCAGAGACACTTATGGACAGCAGTAGAATAGGATAAAAATTTAGCTGTGTGTGAAGCTTTTGCTTTTGCCTTTACTTTTCCTGACAAAGTCTTGAGCCTGTGTGTGTATTTGACCATCGCAACAGAAAGGGTGAGCTCCTCTGTGGTCTCAGCATGGAATGACTCCTCTGTGCCGGTCCTGCAGCATCAAATGCAGCTCTGGGATGTCACATGTGTTCGTGTTACCACCAGCCCGTGCTTGCCTTAAAACGACTTCTCTCTCTACACCAGTGCTCCCGTCAGTCCATCTGGTTAATTTTTTATTTCTCAGTTTAAGAATTCATGGAGGTTGGTGTGACATTGCTGCAAATGCCCTCACAGCCCGGCAGTGGGAATAATGGATCCGGCTCCAGAAAAACCAGCCAGCCCCTCATTGTTTTGGGAACTTAAATCGCGCCTGCCCCGCGTCACCTGCTCGGGAACAAGCGGGTTCCTTTCTGCACTGCAGCAAATCCCTCATCTTTCACGAAAATTCAATGTGTCACGGCAACGAGGCAGTTCTGGTAAGTGCACCCGGCCATTTGGCTGTGACAGTGCTGCAGAGAAGCGCCGAGGGTGACTATTTTTTCCCCCCTCCTCAGAAAACAAATTTCAAAAGGCCAACAAATTTCCCGAAGTTTAACACGGTCGATGCGTTTCATACCCCAGCACAGTAAACTACGTATCCCTCTTTTACCTTTCTCCTAATTTCTGTCATTTATTAAAAAATGAACAGCCACTATTGAGGATCCATTTGCTCCTCCTGTTTTCCGTTTAACCTCAGTGATTGCAGCCCCTCTTAGTTCCTTCGGCGCTGAAAAGCACTTTTATAGCATTGCCAATGCAACATATTTGCTAGATTTTTACTAATTAATTTTCTGTGAACTTTTCAGCATGAACCTCCCCACACACACACACATACATTTCTGCATGAAAAATGAATTCTATTTTCTCCATTTCCTTAGAAATTTACATTCGGAGCTCATCTGTGCCACATATTCTTTATGGATAATGAGCGAGACATCCTCACTTGGCTGTCACAGGCAGTGAAATGTTTACAGAGGGAGCTTTGGAGGTTCTGGCAGCTCAGATTCCAAGAGCATTTCTTATTCATGACAATAAGCACTGCCCTAAATTTCTCTTGCACATGAACAGAAAGGGATTGATTTGAAGAACCCTTGAACTTTGTTGACTCGTATTAATGCTGTTTTAAGGAAGGTTAGCTCAGATATCTCATAATCTGGTTCATGTGATGTGACAAAGGCTGTTCTAGTCCCCTTAACATCATTCAGAACTTCTTGAAAAACTGGAAATATCAATTAATGGAGAGATAAACATCTTCATTATGAAGTTTACAAACAAAATACACATTGCATGACTTTTTAAGAGTATTCCCCCGCCATATTCTGTAACATTTTGGGGATATACACTATTGGCAGAAAATTAATCTCCTGCCAGTTTTGTGCAGGAGATTTCCCTGACTCATGGAAAATATTTCTCTTTAATTACCTCTCTGAAGTCATTCTTTAGCAAAGTACATAAGAATAAACATGTTTTAAGGATTATGTTCCGATTTCATTGAGGAGCACAGGTCCAGCACAGGCTTACACTGACACACTTAAACATGGGAGCTTTACTGAACCAGGGTCTGGAAAGAAATGATCTTCTATCCTTCCTTCTTAGAAAGCCTCAGAGAGTTTGAATAAATCTTGGAAATAACCAAGAGACGGTCACACAAGACTGTCTTTCACTGAAGTCCCAATGTACAGTCCATGTAGATCCAGTTCAAAGGTTATTGCTGTCAAGTTTTGAACGTGGGCTATAAAAGACACAAAAAGGGATGGATTTGCTCAGCAGGAGGAGAACAGTGCCTGCCTTGCCTTCTGCAAACCTCTCCTTCCTAAGCTCAGCTCCTCAATTAACCTGAGCCTACGCAAACCTACGGGGACTGTTGTCTGCAATCAATCACATTTCCAAGTGTAATTATTAACACAGTCTTTAATTAAATCAATCAGATCATTCGGACACATTCGAAAGAAAAGTCAGTTATGGACTGTTAACAATTCAAATACTTCCAGTGCCTTTTTGAATTCTCACTCAGAAAAATCTGGATTAATTCTCAAAGGTCTTTCCTGTAGTTACTACTTCTAAATTAATTTTTAAAATATATTTAAACCTAGATTTTCAGCATATTACTTTAAAAGGACCATGAGGTGTAATTGCATTTTGTAGAATGAGGCAACTTCTGTCATTTTAGGTGTCCTGGTGCCATGACTTTTCTGATATTTCAACAGTTCTATTGCTTATCTTATTTCCCCTAGAAATCTATATAAAGATACTTTTAGTGCCTAAAGTCCTGGTAGAGTGGGCGGAACAGCAAACCTGAACCTTCCCAGGTGTAGATGCAAATCCCAATGTAAAGCAACCTTGTTATCAGACAAGTAACAACACCAATTAACCTGTGATTCGGTAACATCTTGATAATAAATGAATTAATGTAAAACTACTTCTTGCCAATGACAGAGCCCTCTAGTCTTTTTTAAATTTCCATATTAAGTTGTCATAAGTGAATCTCTCACATCTGAACCAGCAATTCTGAACACACAAACAGTATTCCAGAATTCTCCCTGAGATCTCTGGTTTCCACACACTGTCAAGTGACTGGAAAAGTACTTTCAGAGCCAAACCATGAGAGAAAGACGATGTTCTCCAGTCTGAGCCATTGTCTGGACTTCTGAGGGTTCAATAAAACATAACACAACTACTCAGCAGCAGAGAAAAACAAGCCAGGGGTTTGTGTGAGCAACAGGAAATGGCCCCCGGGTATTTCTTTTTGTAAACCTCTACCTGATGGGGGACACATTTTGGAGTAATTATAGCAACAGCCAGGAAATAAATGATTGGAAGAGATTTTCATACGATAGCACTAAATCTTCAGAAGGGTCACGGAGGACCCTGACAGAGATGACAAAATCAGAGCGAGCAAGAAACGAGCAGGAGATCCAGCCAAGCTAAAGAGGTTACACAAGGCAAGCAACGACCACCTCTAGTCTTAGTTTTTGAGGTCTGTGTTCTCTATTTGCAAAAAATAGAGATGCAAATATCTTGAATCAAATGCAAAGAAACCAAGGAGTCCATTTTCCCATGCAACTAAGTCCAACAATCAAAATTTAAAAGTGTATGTTCCAATTCTAAGTTTGATTTGGAGTGACTGATTCAGAGTCACAGCTATGTAGCCACATTAGTCTCCTTCTGAACCACATTTCAATTAACACTCATGTATTTTACCCCTGAAATTCAGCTTTTCTCCTCTGAGACTCTGAGATTCCAGACCTTCCCATTCCACCTGAGAGGAAAACTCAAGGTTGAGGATGCACAAAAGACAACTGCAACAAGTGACAGATAAAAGAGGCACAGCAAAACATCTGAGATATATGTAAAACAAAAGTTAGGCTTTAATTTATGTTAAAAACATGAGAAAAAGTTAATGGTCACAATAGACACAGCAAGTTATAGTACAAGAAGTGGGGCATCCTCTGCATTCTGGTGACTAAGAATTTTCTATAGAGAAACATGGGATAAAACTTATACAAGAAACGGAGTCCACTTTAATTCTGCCTGCATTTAGAGCACAGTATAAAATCCGCTTTTTAGATAAAAAAAAAAATAAAAAAAAAAAAAAAAAAAAACAAAAAAAACCAAAAAAACACCATCTCTCCCTACCTAGGAGATTTGAGAGATTTATTTCCTAGAAAGTTTTGCACAATTAAATTATTCTTTACTGCTGCGTAGGCTACAGAAACCCAATTGTCAGAAAAACATTTCACATTTTTCTCCACGGTTGTTTGTCTGCGCAAAGAGAATTCAAAATAATTAAAACCTTTTCCTTGATTTCCCCACTGTAAAGGATACCAGGGAAGTCTGAATAGCAGAAAACCTGTGTTATTGATTTTTCTAGTATTCTTACTTGTGAAGACACATATTCTATTTTTTTCTTTCAAGAAGGGGATCGCTGATAGCCATTATCCTGTTGTTGGAAAGGGAGGAAGCTGCATCTTTATATTATTCCCCTGTACTCACACTTCACGCGTTACTTGTTAGTGGAAACCTTGTAAGAAGGCTCATAATTGAGAACTGAGAAAATCAGAAATCTTTCATCAGTACCAAAATAATTATGCCCATCCAATTGATGCTAACAGACCTAATTCCAGACATTCATGGCAAAAAATACTTTAATTTGGAAGACTGAGTTGATGTAAAAAGAAACTCTCTTAAGGGTGATTATCAGAAAACTTCCCTATTGTAATTGTGACAAATATCGTGGGCACAGGGTTTGATCACCTGAACAATTCCATTGATTACATATTAATTTGTCTTGAAAAACAAACCTGCTTTTATCTAAGACCTCACTTTTTAAGACCGTATAAAGCAAAGCTATAGAATGTTCCAAGTCCCACCTTGCCCCATCCCTGAAAGGACTCACCTACCCCCTCTACATGCATGTGATTTCTTTTGCCCTCTTGTTTCACATAACTAGAGAAACAGGTAGAGGAGCATCGCAGAGCATCACAACTGAAGAGCAAGAGGAGACGCAGCTGCTGGGTGAGCTGGAGGCAGAAATGATTGAACACGCCCGGGGCCACCACCAGCATCAGTCCTGAAGCCACGGCCACCTCGTGGCACCATGAAGTAGTTCTGTACTGCAATAACTATACGTGATGAGGGAAATCAGCTACAGCAACTCAGCAAAGCACCCAAACCACGCAGCAAAGTTACACCTTTCCCCAAAGAACGCAGAGAACTGAAGAATTAAATAAAGTGCTTTATTCTGCCATCAGCCCTCTATTACCTTCCTGCTTAATGCTGTCAAATTATCTTCTTTCTGTCTGTGGACTTCACCCCCTTTGCTGCAGTTGCACTTGCATATCAATGAGCCATCACAGGCCCTGATAATTGCCGAGCAGAGGGGCTGTGCTGCCTCCTGCTTCTCTCCATTAATCCCTCCTGCCTTTGCAAGGAGAGGCCGCCCAGAGCTCCCCATCCAAGGGCAAGTGCAGCAGGAGCAGCAAAGCTGCAAACTGAAGGAGAGATTCTATAACCCATTTGATGCTGGTCTTTTAAAATCCAGGATGTGTCCCCTGGCCCCCCAGGGTATTCTGGTGTATTCACTGCTGCCTGCCTGTCCTCTGAAGCACATCAGCTCTGCTCTCCTGACAGGCAGTCTCCTGCCACCACCTCCTGGCCTGGCCCTTCCCAGAGCGAGCATTCCAGAGGATTTATCCAGCACGCACAGCTTGAAAGCCGGGGCTCAGCAACACCTTTACTGGAGGTGGGAGCAGTGCCCACTGCTCAGACAGAGGCTTCAGCAGCCCAGTTTTGGGTTTGTTCCATGTTTGTCTAAGATGTCACTTTGGGAAATTCACATATTTTCATGCATATCGTTTCCACAAACTGGCTAGAAAATAAGGCAATTATATGCTTTGAGAGCTGCTGGTGGCCTGTCACATTGTTTTGGTCAGGGTTGTCTCTGTTAGTATTGCTCTGATGTTCTCTCATCTACCTGTAACTTAGTGGTGACCCCAGAAAGAAATTTTGGGGCATGACCATGGAAAATGAGCAATACCCTCCTTGTCATACACTGAGTGTCACTGGGAACAACACAAAGCACAGCACACATGGTTTCAGAATTAAAGAAGAGTAAGAAACAGCACAGCATCAAAATGCAACTCTTCTCTGAAAAAATATTGATATAAAGGTCACTTTGAACCAGGAGTAAAAAACACTCTGTTTGGGGGGAATCACTGGAGGTGAAGGGGAAAGAAATGAACTATTTGATTTGGGGGGAGAAATTGGTTAGACAGAAGGTGCTTCAAAACACAATCAAAAATTAATTAGAAAGAGGAACAAGCCAAAGGACAAACATCTGTGACAGAAGGATGTGAAGAGATAAACAAATCCTACGTATGACAGTTAATTTCAGTTAAGACCAGAATCCTGCTGGGCTACATTTGGAGTACTCTGGGAACACTCCAGAAAAAAGAAAACTTACACTGATGTCAGTGTGAATGGTCCCAACCAAAGGCTGAAAATAACAGATGTCAACAAAACCACACAAACTAAGGATAACAAATAACAGTGAAGGGGAAACTACAGCAATTAACAGACCAAGAGTTCTTCTGAAGTCAGGAGGCAACAAGACTGAGAAACAAACACACACCACTCCTGCACTTGGGTTTCCCAAATCCCACACCTGAGGGAGGGAAAAGCCACATTGACATAACTCTGGCAACAAAAATACTCTTCTAAACCAGATGACATTGGGACCTACACGCTTTTCTCCCTTGTGAACTGAGAGAAAAGGTAGTTTGTTAGAAGTGAGACAGCACTGTGTGGAGCTCTAAAGGGAACTGCAGTAACAGACAGTGGGGACTGACATCAACCCCCCTCCTTGCTGGGGGTCACCTGCTCATCTTCTGCTCCATGGGATGTTCCTGCAGCTTCCCAAAGGTCCATCAGTCCCAAGGAGACTGCAGCACGACATCCCCTCAGGAGGCCAGAACAGCCAGAGAAGTTTGGTGGGCCCTTCACAGGGCCGTGCACAGCACAAAGTACCCAAACCCAGGGGACACCTCGCATGACCTCCAGTTCCCTTCTCTCCCACCTACGTAGGAAGTCTAAGCAGAGCAGTCAGTAAATATGAAATTCACTGTGGAGAAAAACTGAGACAAAAATTCACAGTCCGGATTCTCCAAACACGCTGACCACCCTGATCTCTTCATGGTTTGCTCAGCAGAAGATGCTCACCTACATTAACCACAGCCTGTGTATACAACGTGGGCAAATTCTCAACTGCAAATAGCAATCAAGGCAAAATAGTGTTATAATTTCAGCTTTGGGGTTAATGGATTCCATCAAGGTGGTGATGGAATAATTCTTAATCCATATTTTGTTCAATGGACATCGCAGAGAAAAGCAGGATCAAGATGTTGATAAACACTGCAAGCTTTCTAACTGAGTTACTGAAACAAATCAATGTATTTTCTGATTAATTCTTCAGCTGAGTTGAAGTTTGTGAACAGTTTCAGTTAAATATACAATTATATAACCCTGCCTCACTGTAAAATAAGTGTTGCCAACAGCGCTATACAGATAATCAAAGTTAAAATTCTCTTTCTGCAAATATTCTGAAGCATTTGTTGCAAACCTGCTGCCAGCATGTTCACTGAATACCAGTAAACTCATCTGCCAGAGTGTTTGGGATAAGCAAACACAAAGCAGGTGCAAATGAACTCTAATCAAATTTGCCCAAACCTTCAAGCAAATAATAAAGTTAGAAGGTGGGGAGAAATGTGTTTTCCCTGTTTGGCTGACTGTAACTGCAATTTCTGTTCCATCAAACCCGGATAATTAAGCAAAAGACAGAAAGGGATCTGGCAGTAGGCTGAGCAAAGTAACAATTGCTAAAGAAAGAGGAAAAACAAAGTTCTAGTGGTAATGCAAATACAGTTAATAACGTAATGTTACTAAAGTGCCAAAATTCCAAACAATCTAGAGCAAATGGTTATTATGAAAACTTAGCACAACTAATTAATTACTAATAAAATTATGATAATAATTAGAATCAACCTTAATTTGAGGGTAAACTTAGTAAGTGAGCGCCAGCTCTGAGAAGATGAATTTGAGCAGAAACAATCCAGGATTCTCAGTAAAGCAGATACCATGGGCTGGATTTCCAGCACTGTGCAGCAGCTGATGCCAGGGAACCTGCTGCATCCCACTCCAAACATTTCCAGGGGCTTCCCAGCATGTGCAAAAAAACCCACAGCTTTATGTTGAGGTCAGCTGCCATCCCAACTGCATTCCCCTTCCACAAATACATGGTCATTTGCTAACACCATCACTGCGGCTGAAACGAATTACCTTAAACTGAAAGGAATAAAATAGAGACTGCAACTGAACAGGAATGTTTGGTTAGGAGCAGGCAGAGAGAACATGGAAAAGAAAAGCCACTGTGCATTATATAAAGGGGCTACTTTGCCTTGGAACACTTCCAGAATGATAAGCAACCCTATTTAAGGAACATCGCTCCTGTCTGCCAGCTTATGCAAATGACAAAAGGAGCTGAAGAATTAAGGGGAGAAGAGTGAAAATCATGTCCAGAAGAGATGAGTACCTCTTCTTGAGAAGGAAAATATGAAGAATAAAACACTTATCCTCATGAACAAATTACCTTCTTTCTGGAGCTTGTGTATTTGGTTTTATTCTGTCTATAAATGATTTTACTTAAACTGTAAAAAGGTTGTTTAAATGTTGTCCAGTACTAAGGTGTCTTTTACTGGCCTGGGACCTGGTCTTTGACAATCTTGTTGGTCTGAAAATGTGTTTCAGCTGAACAATCCAGTGAGGGCTTCCAAGGAATTCTCAGATGGACAGAAAGGAACTGAGTTGTCTGAGGCAGCAGCAGCATCATCCCATTGTCTGCGCACAGGGATTAACCCAGGCACACCACCCATGGATGGGAGCTTGGGCACAAAGTCACTCAACAGGTGAATAAAAACCTTGCTCTTTAGCTAAAATCAATTAAAAGCCTTCCCGGCAAGTTAACAGAATTAGCAGCGTTTTCACAGGATTTTGAGGTGGGCATTACAAGAGGCTCCAGTCAGGTCAGTGCACGGCCCATCTCTGCCACTGAACAGACCACCCTGCCAGGGAGGAAAGGAAGAGGTGAGGGGGGCCTTGGTGAACCCTGCAAATGTCTTTGCTCTGTAGTAAACACACACCAATACCAGATTCATAAACGGAAAGATATGGGAAAAATCTGCAGGTGCTGCCAAATTTTCAGATTAACTGAATCCTCTCTTTAGTAAATCCATGGATTTTACTCAACGGTGACTTCCAGAAAACAGCCACTGAACTTTTGTAATCCACTCTATTTTTCCTTTCAGCCAGCAGTTAAAGCTTAGGGGATTTTGAGAGTAGAGTACTAAAATTTAGCTAGACCTTCCTTATTAAAAGGAAAATCTTCAATAATTAGCTCTTCCTCTAAGTGCTTTTTGGCTCTCATTACAAACGAAGCGCTATGTTAATATACCTTGTGTTGCAAATGTTTCACAATTCCTGCTAATCAAATTAAGTTCAATTCTCAGCAAATAAGCCCTCAATGCAGTTAATGGAAAACAAGGAACAGCACTACTTTGCCTGAGAATGGGTCATTACCACAAGCTCCTAATTACAAGTACCTTAATGCATAATGTAAAGCACAGTCTTATATGGGCTCTTAAGAATTAAAGCTGTAGTAGGATCAAAGACTTGATGTATCCTTGAATTTTTTATATGTACATTTGAATACGGATGAAGAAAAGCAACAAAGAGAGACAGAGCAAAATGCAAAGATTCATTCACTTACCCACCCTCCAAAATGTAAAATAACAATAATAATAATTTATGCAGGTTATGAGACTGCAAAGACTGATTTTGACTCAGGACACATTCTGAAACCAATTTTCCTTTGCCTCCTCCTCTACCCTCTTGATAGAGAATGTTTCACACCTACCAGTTAATGAAGGATTATTACTTTCCTCCAGAGTAAGTTGCAAATGCAACCAAGGTTAAAGCAAAGGACGTTCGTTCTGAATTAGGTTATATGATGCCATCAAACAGGAATGCAGGTGATTGATGACATATTGCTATTACTGCACCAAGCATTTATCAATACTACACTATGAATTATTTTCTGGTTTAGTTCTCTTATTGTCACATGATGGTATATTTTATCAAATTTACTTAACTGAAAAAAAAAAATACACTGAGAAAAGCACTGGCAAGTGCAGAAGCCATAATAAATCACAGTAACCAAATTACAAAACACAGGCTCCGGTATTACTTGCCAGTCAGAATTCTGCTGTTCTGAATGAACTTGTAAGAGTTGCATTTTTTTCTCTGAGAGTCCAGAAATGATCTGGAAGAGACAGCAGGGCAGTCAGTGCAGCACAGCCCGTGCTGCAAGGCTGCTCTGCAAGCCCAGGGACTGGAGTCCCCCTCTACAAAGCTGGAGCGCTACTATGACTAAAAAGGACTGTTTCACCAGACCAAAAACTTCCATTTCTCTGAAAATGCTTTGCATATATTTATTTTCCCGGAGAACTGTGACACAAAACTTTGAAACTTTCATTAGGATGAACACTTTATGCTCTAACTCACTTTGGATATAAAGAATTCATATTAAATCACGTCTGCTGCAATCGTAAACCTTCGCAGCGTTCCATTTGCGAAACTGCTGAATGTTGTTGTCAGATTCCTGCTGCCTCTTCTCGTTCTCATTATTACTGATAGAACACGTGCCTGCCCCTGCCGATCCTCCCGACACCACAGAGCCTCTAAAAGCTGAGCTCTTCTCCCCTTAGCTCTGTAGTTGTCCTCTCCCTGAAGGGCGTGAAGCACAGACTGGGAATTATGGCTATTTGAAAGAAAATTACTTCCCATTTGGATATCCGTGGAACTGTGCAGAAGGCAGGCTCTGGAGAATCCCAGCCCCTCACACTGATCCCATCCTGGGCCTCAGGAAACCCAAATTATTATTGAGAGTTTATGAACAGCAGCCCATACACAGAGGCTCCTCCGCCTCCCACGCACAGACATCCACTTCTGCTCACCTTCACAACTAAGAGGTGGAAGGAAACATTATTACCAGTAATAGAATGGGTTTGTCCTAGGGAATAGTACACAGAAATATTCAAAATGCAGTCAGACTGAGATGTATTTACATGAAGCTGCTGCAGAAACCACAACTGAGACAGATGCCAATGCTCCTAAGATGACAGAAAAGGATGGGATGGTTCTCTAGAGGAAAGGGTCTCAGAATTAGGGGTTGAATGGACAAATATGAGGACAAACAATGCTTAATAACAGCAGATCATCCAAATTTGAGTCCTGCCCAGTCATTTCTGCTTTCTTTTAAGATTTCTCTTCTGTATTTCCAAAGTATTTGACTAATACGTGTTTTTATGAACAGTATTAAAAGTAATCCATTTCTAACAAGATGTTAGACAGATTTTCTTACAGGTTTCAAACGGCCCTTTGCACTGGCCATTTCTGCACAGACAACACTCACTGCTTCACATTCCCAGGCTGTTTTATTCCTAACAAACATACCAAGTGCCTTATCTCACCAAAGTGCATTTCAAAATACTATGCAAACAGTTTGCATATTACCTGTAAAATGCCCTGTTTCCTTTGGCAAAACAGCTGTAAGAGTCACCTTCTTTACTTACTTAAAGCTGTATTTTGTTTATGAATAATTTTGCTAAAAGAGGTTGAACTGAAATTCCAACCATGTGTTTTTCTGAATCAAAACCAAAGGCAAAGCTTAATAGGCATGTCAAGTCAATTTACAGGATCCAAAACTTCTGTGCCAGGGCATTATAAAATGCAGTTTTATGGAAAAATTTTAGGTTCAGCTCTGCAGCTTTTTTGGGTATTGGATATGTCACTGTCCAAGAAGGGGAACCAAGAAATTATATTCAGTAAGAACTTGAATATTTATTGGTGTTTCCTCCAACTGCTGGGTAGCAGAAGTTGAGAGTAAATCAGCAGAAATATAACACTATTATCTCCCTTTACAGGGAAGTAGGTGTGTGTGGTCCCTGAGGCCTGCAGAGCCCTTTGAAAAATAGGTTTGTTTTCAGTGTCTCATCAGCCCACAGCCCTCATTTTCTTATGGGTACCTTGTAATAGTTTCTGCTGCAACACCTCCTATTCCCACTAGCACTAATAAGTAAGATCTCTGAGGTTTAATTACTTCCCTTGAAACAGACCGAAAGCACTGGAAGATGATTTCAATGAATTATTTATATGCAAACAAAAAGATTTTCAAGATAACACCTTTGCCTTATGCCAGACTCTTGTACGAATGGCTCTCCAACTCCGGCACTGCCTCATTCCTCAGGGGACTATTCCTGCCCTACAAATGGTTTGACTCCAATCTTGCAGCATTACCTGACAGCCGAGTGATTTCCATAAACGGCCCCGAACTCTGCACTTCCTTCTCAAATATGGTATAATTTTGCTCAGACTTTTTAACGCTCGGGAGGAAGCTCATCCTGTTTCTGAGACATCTGAGAAAGAAGTGAAGGGACCATTACAGGCTGATTTCCATGCGCGCCTTCAGAGCGAGCACCAGCCCATCCCGCAGTACCTTTGACTGCCATTCATTTTCTAATACAAACAAATAGAGAGATAATTCTCAGACACAGCCTTGTTAAGTCATTGCTAATTACGCACAATAAACCAGTGATACAATCTTACTCATATATTAATAGACGGAGATGTCGCAAACATTGGGCTGAGGTGCCCTGGCAGCGTAAAGGAGATGTATTAATTTTTATTGTGCACCGTATGATAGCACGAGCTTGGTTTTCACAGTCACTCCTGCTTTTGATGACAACAGGCAATTACAAGCAGTGAACTTTGCTTGCAAACAAATTCCAAAACAAAATGAATCCAGCTATTAAAGTAACAGTAGAAACTGCTAGTGGTATTTTCAGAGAAGCACAAATATGCACACACAGAGGCTGTGTTTGTAGAAATTGCCAGGAAAGAACATTCCTCTCTTTTAATCTCATCAGAGTAAGAGTGACACTATTCTCCATCACTATTTCTGAGATATGAAGACACTTCAAATCTAAATAAACAACAGCCAGATCTGTAAACTGATCAAGAAAAGCCTCAGAAGAAAATAATCTCTCTTTTTCATATCTTAGCACCTTATACCAACCTTGAGTTGTCTGATAGGCAATTCCACATGGACTCTCATCTTTGCTGTCACTGTTTTACCATTAAAATGTCTTGTTGTAAAACACTGGAGACCTCAGAGGCTTAAGCCAATATAAAAATCTCTGCAGTATGAAGTAATTTTATGTTGCTACTCTGGTTATTTCAGAATTGGCTGCAAATAAGAGCCTGAGGATGATTTAATGTGTCCTCGACCCATCACGGCCATGGTTAAACAAAGTAAACACATCAGTCTTTAGCAGTTATTTATAACTGGAAGAAAAGCACAAACCAGCCACAACAAACAGCACTGGAAAACATTCTGAAGGGGAACTAAAAGTATCTGAAAATGTCTTTCTCCACATTTTGCTGTATTCCATTTCTCAGTAAAATAAAATCCCAATGACCATCCACAGGAGGATTTATTAGACCTAAAATCCCTGTTCCAAATAAGATCCCAAGATACCACTGCTGAAGTGGAAATCTAAGAATTCAGACGTGATTACACACCAGCAACTGGTACTTTTACTGCAGTTTTAAAATAGAACCATCAGCCTTTGGAGCTCACAGACAAGATTTGGCTTTACTTTAAGATGAAAAAACACAAACCCTGGTAACTTATCTGTGATAATTTGGCCCCTGCAGCAGGGACTGTATCAGTGACCCAAGTTTACAGCGCTGACGCCGTTCTCTTTTACATCTCCTCCCAGAGATGATGTTTACCTTGCTGTCTAACCCCTGAACTGCTCCAGCAGACACCAGTCCCCGACCCCTGCGCCGGGGACCTTCTGCGGAGTCTGGCCTGAGGATTTGCTGTCAATGGGATGTGTAAGCCCGAGACACCGAGAGCCAGGTGGGTCACCCTCCGCCTGCCATTGAGAAGCTGTTTGTTTGCAACGAGGCCAAACTAAGAGACCTGTTTGCAGAAGTGGAAGGAGGAATTGCTTCAGGAGCTGCCATCCTGACACTGGATCCGTGTCAAGGTCTCTCAGATGGCTTTCTCTGACCTGTGCTTGCAGCAAGAGAAGGAAAAGAGTGGGATCAATAAAAAATGGTGTGTGCATCCCTGCACCAGGCTGAAACTGCTGGGGAAAGGATGTAATCTTACAACAAAGACGGTGATGCCACCATAGCCTACAGGACATAACTCAACTTAAGTCTTCTTGTTAGAATGCTGAAATTTCAGTGTAGAGGCTTGTGGTTGCTGTACAATATTCCAAAGGCCCTCACACACTCCTGTAGGAGGCAAACACTGCTTCCCTGGGGGCACCCCCAGACTCACCTTCTGAGAACGAGCCACCTTTTCATGAATTCTTAGACTCAGGATTTACATCTTCTGAGGAAGAGTCACCTTTTCACGAATTCTTAGTCTCAGAATTTAAGAAATCAGTGGTCATTGGGGTCTAGTCAAACCGACAACTTACTTTCTCTCCTATTAGGTACTCAAATAATTGACAAATGTATCTGGATAGAGTCATGAATCGTAATGCCTGCCATTTAGGAAACCTAAAAAAAAACCTCAAGCTCCCTCCATAAAACAAAATCACCACCACGAAAAACAAATAAAAATGATATTTTGGATTTCTTCTCCTCTGGGAGGGTTTTTTTTGTGCCTGTTTATCATGAGCCTCTATCGAGCTGGAAAGACAATTTGTCCAATATCACAGGGTTTTTCACTCGAATACCACTGTTAACTTTAATTCAGAAATCGGGACAATTTCATTCTTATCTATGAAGTCTTTATACTATGCTTCAGTACTGTCTATAGTGGGATTATTTGCAGAAGAGGTAGACAAAATTGTTTCCTGAGTGGCTGCATGCTTAGAATTGCCAAGTCTTATGATGAGAGAGTCATGATGAGCTGAAAAGAGCTAATTATTCCCAGGCATGAAAAATAAACTACTGGAAACAGTTTTCCTAAAGTCTCTCTGTAATTCTGTTGTAATTTTCTGGTTGTGAGAGATGTTTGGAAACCAGTACTGCTTGTCCTGTGTTAGCTTTAGGATTGATGAATTTTACCTGAGGACAGGAGGTCTTATTTTAGCATTAATGAAGCAGATTGCAGGATTGGAAATCACTCCTATGGCAGCACAGCATTTATTTCAAGTCTAACTTCTGTGTCTTCTGTTACCTGCGCTGGGGAGTCTGAAATCATAAATAAAAACTTGAACAATTTTCCCCAGTAAACATGTTCTTTCTGTAGATTTTGCAGGTCCTCTCTGGTCCCCTTTCTTAATTTTAGGACTCTTCTGGGGCAGAAGATGCATGTTATTTTCCTCAGTGAGAGATAAGAGATGTCGGCATAGAATTGGGGGTTTGCTGTACTTAATCATAATCCTCCTATCACTTAAAAGGCAACAGGAGATCTTTTTCAATAAAGCTATCGACTGGGATTCAAACATAAACACTGGATTTAGGCACATAAGCTTAATTGACTTTCAAGAAGAGATGAGCATCTCTTCCATTTAGGCTCTTCTGATAACACCATCCTTAGCAGCTCAGGTTTAGGTATGCAGTGACTAACTGTGGGGGGAGGAGCCAAAACTAAGACTGTATAAAGATCACTGTCCTATTCTGTTCTTCAGAGGAAAGTAAAAAAAACCCACATTCTTCCTGTAAAATTATTTCCAATTTAAGAATTCTCCGAAGTACCTGCACCCAATGCACTGTTATCTTCCTATTGATTTTCTGCAGTATCACATTGAACTGCACAGGAAGCTTGTGATTTAATGGCAATTGCATTTCATATGTACTTCTAACATGAGTTACACACCAACATTTATGTTGCCTTTTCTCCCTTTTTTAGCTTATAGTTTTATTTGATCCTTCTTCTCGCATCCCCAATTTATCTGTGCTCCTATCCTTGTAGTCCAAGGCTTACAAGGTCATGCCACTGACTCCCATATTGAATGAGACACTGAAACCAGGTAACCCAGAGTGCAATTGATCCCCGATGAGCAGGGGGATATTTCCATCTAAATGAGGAGAACGAGCTTTGTGGCTCCCATTAAGGTTAATGGGGGTTATATAGTTGGGTCCTGGTGTATCATAACAAATGCTTGGCCCCTCAGCTAATCCATTCCAATCTTTGAGTACTGACAGAGAAAATAAAATATTGTCATAGGGGAAAAAAGAAAAGCATTGTGATTTAGAAGCAGAATTCAGACTTGTTCCATGTTTCTTCACTAACTTGCAAAGTGTTAAAGCAGCACATTTCACCACTTTCCACTTCATCTGCAAAAGTGTTCAAGTTAGCGAGAGTTCTATGAGAACCATTAAAAATCTGTCAGAGAAGTGCTGGTCATGGCAAAACCATTTTTCAGAAGCTGTCAATTTGCCCAAATATCCATCAGTGCTCCCAGGCACAACAAGGGACTCCTCATTTAGAACGTGTCAATTCTTATTATTAATGTCATGATGAAAACACCTGCTAAGTGTCTGTGTCTGGCAAAGTGAGGCTGTCACAGGAATGAGAGGGTGAACGCAGCTCAGATTAGTGAGCAAGGAAGAGCTGGAGGCTTTTTTTTTTTTTATTTCTTACCTAAAGACAAACACCCATTTTCATCCTGAGCTGGGGCTTGTAAAGGCAGGGAATGCAGCAAGGTATAACTGATGAAAGATAATGTGAAAATAGTGTCCAATACTAACTGCTTGTAAAATTACGCTTTTGGAAAGATGGGGTTCTCCGTCATTTGTTTCGTTTGCAGGTCAGCCAAGTCACCAACACTATCCTCAAAAAATGTCTATAAAAGTCTTTCACCCCCTCTGAACCCTGGCATGTGCCTTGGCTGTGACTGCCAGGCACACAGAGAGTTGGGCTCTGCTTTTAAAAGCACAGAGAGGGAGAAAAAACGTCTCCTGGGCCTCACTGCACTGCATATTGCAGTATACACGGCACCAAAATACAAATGGCAGCTGCTGTCTTCCTTTTAAAAAATAAACATGAACACTGGACCCATGGGATTACGTGAGCTCCAAGATGATACCAGTTCTGAAAGGTCTTCCTGTGTTTCCAAGGCAGGGTTTGGAAGAGAGTTTCAGACTTCTGGTTCAGATTAAGACAAATCATATTCAGTAGGAAAGGTCATCATTAAGGAAACTGTTCAATATTTCTCTCCTTATTCTTACATCCGTGACACAAGTTAAATATTTTGCAGCAGAAGAAAATACTGCGAACGGCAGCAAACGGCGCTGACACCAAATGAAGATGCCTGGCACAGCACTTGCTGCAGGAACACCTCGGTGGGCACCAGGCAGCCCTGCATTCGGATGCTGATGCCACAAGGCACTTAAATACCTGCTTAACTTTAAGCTCATGGCTTTAAGCACAAGGCATTAACTGTAATGAGCGTTCTTATATTCTTAATCACATACTTGGATTCATTGCTAGAGCAGGCATGAAGAAATAATGGGCCATATCTTCGGTTTGTGTAAATTGGTGTGACTTAATTGAAATGAATAGAGTTGTGTCAATTTATCCCGGCTGATACCAGATCCCAGGGGTGCCAAAGCTCACCGAGTGGAAGTCAGGCCCCGGAGCAGCTGCTCCTGCAGAGCTGTCATGCTCAGACTATCAAACTCCCCTCAGCCTTCCACCAAGCAGGAGTTAATGATCATATATCTCTTTTTTGAGACACCCAGAAGGATAACCCCAGTGTCTTAGCCAGCATACTTGTTCTCTCAGTAAAAGACTCTATTATCAAGGCCGTGTGTGAGTTATTACCAGGAGCACTTTGGCTGTCGTATCGCACTGCAGAGCCTGCAAAGTCCAACTTACTGCTTTCCTGGGTGCCTTAGAAGTTTTTGCACATGACATTTCAAATAAAAACCTGGTTAATTTGCTTTTAAGTTGACTTTATGTAGATTATTTAAGTCTCATCTTTTTTCCCCTCTCAGCTCTTTGCTAGTGCAATTTAGCACACAACCTCTGTCCATCCTACTTGCACACTGACCTGTATTTCAGGAAGAAAAGTAGTTTTACAAACTTAGCTGTTACAAACACCCTCAAGCACCCTTAGGGGCTTTCAAGAGAGTCCTAGCAGTTGTACACAGCAACTTAATCCGACTCCTGGTAAGTGGTTACTCCCAGGAGCCAGAGCAAGGACGTTCCATCCAGGTCTCGCTGTGGCCATGCTCTGGAAGAGGAGCTGCTGCTCTCCCCAAAGAGCCTTTCTGTGCTCCAGTTCCCACATGAGCATTATGTCGAGTGCATAGGACACATCTTCCAGAGGGTAATTTAGATGCATTCCTTCCTCCACTTACCAGTGCACAGAACCTCAATTTATAACCTGGGCATCCAGTAAAACATCTGAAGTGCAATAGTGCAGCTCTCCAGGGGGAAACTATTTACTTGACTTCAAAAGAGCTATTATATATGAAGATATGAGATACATTTGTTGCTGCATCAAGGGGAGAAGCTCACGATTTTAGGGACAAAATTCCACTTGGAAATCCCCCATGGTCCTCTCACGGAAGCAGGAAAGAAGGTGGCAATCTGTCCAAGGGAAAGGTCACAGCTGATGGCTGGTTATTCAGCACGGTGTTTGCTGCTTCCAGACAAGTGGGAGAAACCTTCCAAATCTGCCCACCAATAAAAGCTCTGGGGTGGTGGGGATAAATTCTTACCATTTCTAATTTTATCAACCAATTAGTTCACGTGCCTTCAAATTCCTTTAAATTCTTGGTCTCTCATAGATCTAACAGATGTTCACTAAGAAAGCACCATCACAGTGAAACCACCTTATAGATATTTAAAAAACAAGCACCGATAATGAGCAAAGCTTTCTTCTCACTTTTCTAGTTTCATACCAGGTACGTGAAACTCAAACTCGGTAAATGCATAAAAAAATAGCAGAAAAATAGTGTGGACTTAATGCATGACATTTGGCATTAGCTGAACACTGAATTTGCTCATTTGTTCTAATCTCATCATACTTCTGTTCTTCTTTCTCTCCTATCCACCACTCTTTTCCATTAAATCATTAGGGAAGGGGTAGAACAGGACCAAAAAGATGAGGTACTGCTGCTTCATTTTTGTAGTGAAAAATTAGAGAATTTTCATTAAAACACACATGTAAAAGAAATCAGTCTTCTGTTATAGAAAGGGGTTTAGGATAAACAACTTGAAATAAAATGCCTGGGTAGCTCTCCAAATTTCCCTCCGCTAAGCTTGGTTCTTTCTATCTCTGCTCAGTACTTAGCACTGCCTCTGTTTCTGCAGCCCATCTAAAATTAGATCAGGAGCTCTCCAGGGGAAGGATTGTGTTATGTTTGCTCCACAGTGCCTACTGCCATTTAGATGCTTGACAAAAATAATAATGAAATGCTGTTATTTTTCTGCTTTCATGTTTGAAACTCCCCAATACTATGAAAGTCCTACCAAAATACAGAGAGAGCAGAGATAAGTCAGCCTGGTTTAATGACTCAACACACCACATGTTTTCCCTGTATTATTCACGCGCTGCTGTTGCTGTTTCTTTGTTGCTGATAAATCTCTGTAGTTTTGGAGCATTATATCAGTATTATTTTCCTAGTTAGCCCCTGAACCCAATTCCCAAGGGAAAAAATGGAGAAGGACTCACCCAGCCCATGACCCACCACTGCACCCAATGCACATATGGGTTCTATTCCATGAGTCACTGCCCTAACGACAGCTAAGCATATTACTGCCTAGAAAATTAACTCACACACTGTGAATAATCACAGAAAAGAAATTTGTTTTGCTACAAGGTTGTTTTCCAGCTGTTTTAATGCAGACAATTTTTTCCTGAAACACAAATTGGAAGGGAAAAAAACCACCACCAACAACAAAACAAAAAAGGAAAGAAAGAAAAAGACTTTGAAAATCTGCATAATTTGAAAGTGCTTAATGTAAATTAGATAGATCAGCCTAATTTTATTTCAGTACTTTTTAATTGCATTTATAATTAGTAAAATACATTAATGTGCTACACAGAAGGTCAGGAGTTCTGGTGAAAGAATCTAATTAAAATGCTCTGCTGCATTTCTGTCACACATGCGCTCGGTAACCTTGAGGCCCTTTCTGCAGCAGCAGAGGAGGCGTTTGGACTTCTGGTATAAATAACTTTTGTCTCCACCAGAAAAGCCAGGGCTGCACGAGCAGCACACGATGTGGAAGTATTCTCATCTGTCCCCTTCTCTGCACAAATTATGATGGTTTGCTCCGTTTCATGGTGCATTTTTGATGATGGACTAATAAACAAAAGCAGGCTGGTTCCCTTCCTAATGAGCACCCCTGGATGCCCACCTGCTGCCCGGCCTTTCCCTCTTAACCACCCGGAATCAAACCCTGCAACACGTCACTGAGAGATGGAGAAAGATCTGAAGTTGGTGCCAGCCAGAAATTTGAGCCCATGTGGTATCAGGTATTTATCCTGACACCTGAACCCATGAGCAGCATGTATTTAAAGAAAAAAAAGAAAAAAAAATAGACAGACTGAGGAACAGCTTACAGCAATAATCAGCAAGCAATAATTAGCGATGCTAATTTTTCTACTTAGAACTCATATTGTGATTTTATTACATTTAAATTATACATGCTCAGGTGTACAAATGCTCTCCTTTCATCACCCTCTTAGGTGGTAAAACATCATTAACATCCTTCTAGCAGGATGATTGCTCAGTGAGATTAGAGATCTCTGCCTCCCCGAGTTCTCCACCTTCCCCCGGGACAGACCTGAGCAAAGCCCAAGGGGAACCAAATAGGAAGGGCACCTTTTCCTATTATACCTTCACTGTTAGCCCAGCTTTTGTCTCTCCATAAGCAACAGAACTCACAAATTTTTGGAATAATCAATGGAATTATAAATTCCTGAGCTGTCAGCTCTGTCTGCAACAGAAGGGAAGTTCCCTCACTCTTCAATAGGAAGGAAAAACATGAGAAAAAAATTATTGCTCCTGCTCAGGATGAAACGCTGGAGCTTTCAAAGATTTGTTGCTGCGTACCGGCCGTAAAGGCCGGTCAGTGCCTGGGATAACTGTTTATTGGCCTCAACATCATAGGAAACAAAATGAGGTATATAAAGCAGGCTAAAACTTATATAAAAACAAACAGCATTCACTCCTTTCTTTTATAACCTCTCCCAGCAGTTGTAAAGCAGCCATCAGCTCCTGTTGAAATGTCTCTAAGAGTTTGGAAACAGAAGGAAAACGATTCGGTTTGCTCACTATCTGCTTTTTCCTACGGGGGCTGGAGGGATTGAAGTCCCTCCTGGCAGAAAAGGATGGCTCGCACTGCCAGGGCTGCAGGATTGCTCAGCCTGATGGGACCCAACTATTAGAAAAGCTGCTGCCTACAGGGCAGGGCTGGCTCTGCTGCCCAGGGAGGTGGGCACAGACCTGGCAGCCCTGAATGCAGAACATGGGAATTGGCAACAGAGTGTGAAGAGAACTGAGGATAAGAGCTGTGTTTGCAGAGCAGCAAGAGAGGAAGATAAGAAACCTTGAAAGCTGCGGACCAGGGAGAAGAGTGGCGTTCCCTCACCTAAGTTTTGCTCTGCCACTCTGCCACAACTCTCAATATTGTATCAGGGCTGGCAGATAAACACCGGCTTGCCTTGAAATGTGTGTGCTGGACTGCTGGCAGTCGTGTCAACCCTGTCGCTTCCTTTTAGTGTCCAGCTCCTACCAGGGGACCGAACTCATTTGGATTCCTCAAAGAAAAGAAGGGATATTGAAGCCAGATAGCCCAACCCAAAAATAGTTCAGCTTCACAGCTTGCACTTACAGTGACATGGAGAGCTGGGCACTCGTGCAGCCGAGGGGACAATCCCGGGAGATCCGTGGGAAGGCTGGGAGCAAATCCTGCTGCCCCAACCCATCACGGCCACCCCCTGCACTGACCTCAGCCAGGACACTCTTCCCTTCGCAAAGAGAGCAGCAGCAGTAGGTACATACAGTTGTCACCATCACTGGCTGGTGCAAGAACCATCCCAAATCCACACACCTCAGTGAAATTCTCCCCGACTCCCAGTTCACCAGAGAATCAGACAGCGCCTGGAAAGAACCAGCAGCACGAGGACCCATGGCTGGAAGACAGCAGAGGGTCAGTGCTCCAAGTAATGGCTCATTTTCCCTAATCCAAATATTTTTGCTTGTTGCCTGCATCAAGAGATGGTTAAGATGCAAATGGGGTTGAAGCTGATGCTGATGTGATGGAAATTAAATGTATTTGGGCAACAGAAACAGAAAACTTCTCAGAACTGTACAACTTATTTGCAATATCCATTAGATGCAAAATCACCTAAAATGGCAGAGGAATATTATGTTTAAATGCATCATTTGGTCATGTGCAGCTAAAACCACAGACTAACCTGAGAAAATTATTAATCCTTATTCTTATCTTTAGACCACAGAACAAATCATCAATCCTAAAATTATTTATAAAGTACAATTTATAAATTCAGCATTTCATGCATTTGTGAATGGCACAAATATTCACCTTTTCAAATTCAGGTCATCTTTTATGTCAGTGTTCAGAATTTTTGTATACAGAATTCTCTATTGATCACGGGTGCAATTCCAAGACAAAAACTAGTTTAAAAATAATTGAGCTTCAGTTCTATAATCTTCTTTGAAGTGCTGAACAGTACTCTGGGGGGAGCTAATCCCCACCGCACACACTCATTCCTAGGAAAGCTTGCTAAGGTAGCATCTTGGAAAGTGAAAACTAACCTCAAGGAAGCATCCTACCCAGCCATGAGCTCTATGGAGGTTTGGAGAAGTCACCCAAGAAAGAAAAAGGGGGCAATTGTCATTAGATTAATTAAAAAATCAGCCTAAGGCAGGGACGGATTATCACAAAGGCTTAAATGTGCTGAAACTTTGCAAGGACCTGTTCTCATAGTAATCTAACCCAGAAAGACTGGGACGCTTAGGGAAAAACACAAGCAGTGTCTCAACACTCACGGAGTTGATCACTTCCCAAAAACACTAAATACATAAAAATACATAAAATCCCTCTCACAGCCAGAGTGTGCAGAGATTTACAGAGCAGAGAAGGAAGCAAAACTCCTGGATTAAGCAAACATAACCCCTGAAACACTGACTTTGCAGCCCAGAATATACACAGTAAAATTAATATGAAGAGTAAAATCTGACACGTGTAACATTAGTCTTTTTACCCCTAATCATTCAAACTCAGATTAGAAACACCACTGTCCCCAAATCTAGATGTTAATTTTTCATTACACACGCAGGCACCAGGTCAATGGTACAGTTAATGAGTGTCTGCTGGTGCAAATACTTATTGTATCTTAGCCTAATTCTAGTAAAATTCAAATGGTCTATTAATTTTCTTAATAAATTTGGATATGGCTCCTGACTGCAATCTGTCTTTGATTAGCTAACAAAAGTGTATGAAGATCCTGCCAAGCTGATGGTTCAGAGTATTTCAAGCAAATCGTTATCTACATTAAAAAATATAAATCTATTCAGTTCACTGTAGTACAGGCTCTAAAAATGGTTCAGATCCTCAGGTTGTGCCTGCCCAGGCCTTCCAGTCCTGTTTCATCTGCGCTCGGTATAAATAAATTAGTTTATCACTGGTGGAAAGCTTCAAATGTGCACGTCCTTTCTGACTAATGCTACAGGTCATTAGTGCATTTGGGCACGGGAATAACTTCAAAGGCTTTTCTCATCTTTGGACCCAATAAAGCTTAACATTTGCTCCAAAATGATGTGTTCTGCCCTGCCCAGCACAGAGCAGCACAGAGGGGATTCACCCCTGCTGACTCCAGGTTTCCAACAGTGTTTAGCTTCCCTCCAAGCTCGAAAAAGAGGAGGAACATTTCAAAGAACAATTCACCTGACCTATTTCAGATGTGTGCCTCAAGGAAAATTACACTTATGGCAAAGCTACTTCTGGACTGACTATGGAAAAAGGCAGACCCATAGAAGTATACAAGAGATGTTACCAAATATATGAATTTTTATCAAGATTTTTACAGCAGAGGACTGAAGGAACTGCATCCACATAAAAGCATTGCAAATATATGTTTTTTTTTCAGGGGTTTGGGCTATTTCTAAGAGAAAACTAAAAGAAAAAAAAGAGGGGGGAATAATTGCATCATCTCTGATCATCTGAAGGTCTTCCTTGTGAGATCACGTGTTCAGTTTCTTTAGTGAATAGAAACCCAGAGGGACTGTGTCTACTGAGAAGATAAACCTGAAAAATACTGAAAGAAAGGGAAGACCTGAGAAGAGAAAATGCTATTTGAACTAAATAACATTGTACAAAACCATATAAACAGTCCGAGAAGAAGTTCAGGATTCCTAATAAGAGGTTTCTAATCACTGAAAGACCAAGCCTCTGACACAGCCTTCCTGTGGAGTTCTGTACATTTATAAATACACAACCTTTACCTGAGTTACAAGGTCAGACCCTTATCTTTTCATTGCAGATCAGTTTCCCCAGATGATACAAACCAAATACAAGGTACCAAAAGCTAGGGAGATAAATCCACTTGTTATACAAGACAGTAGCATTATCTTTTTGCTCCCAATGTGGGAGAAAAGTCCAGAGGTAGCTGTAAAGAGGCCCCTGAAAACTTTTATCTTTGGTTGCAAAGCCCCTGGGGTCCTTTCAACAGGGCCAGAATAGAAATAAAGTACTCCTGTGTTACACTGCAACACTGACAAATCCCATGAGCATTCACACAAATTATTCAAGTGTTATCTGCATTATCCATTGACAAAATTCTGCACTAAGATGGAAATGATGATCTAACCCCAGATCCAAACAACCCAAGGAAGTGGATGTTTGAAGACAGATAATATTCAGCTTTCCTCAGCACAGCAGTACAAAAGTTCACAGGAAAATAAACGTTTCTCAGCTTTAATTATCTCTGAACTGTTTTTTTGCTTCTGTGCCTTGGTTGATTTTTTTTTTTTTTTTTACATTTTAATTACAGTTGGCAACTCTGAGTCTCCTGCTGGAAGCTGTAATCAAAACTGAAAAGTGATTAAATGATGCAATCTATGCCACTGGACAGCATTATTAGATACCCTACAAACAACAATAAAACAACACACTATTTTAATATACAAACAATATTTCAGCTCTCTGTGCAGCAACTAGTTTCTGAACATTCAAAGTAGGGCTTGGTACCTTCCCAATCATGTATGAACACATCATGCCACATGTCAGTCACCCCAGGTATCCATTAGCTGTTCCCATTCCATAGGACTGTGTCTACCCACGGGAAGCCACAAAAGCCCCGGAATGTGGCAGGGGCAGCTCCCAGCACTGCAAAGCAGGAGCTGCACTGGGCACAGAGAGCCCCAGAGGTAACAACATTACAGATTCCTGAGTGCCATCTGCTGGCACCTGCACTGGGAACTCAACCCAACAGCAATTTAAGTTCCCTAGGAACATTTCTGATCCACGCATATTCATTTTCCTACCACTTCATCCTATAGGAAGCTTAGATAAATTTCAACGTATGCTTCTTTTTTTTATTCCATTGTGGTGTATTCACTGGAAAAGAACTGCTGTGACACGATCTGTTCAGGCAGACAGCTCGGTGTCAAAATCAGCTGAAGTGGTTTAGTCTCAGCTCAAGACTGACACGTGTCCTGCTGGACTGGTTTGGTACCTTATAGGAGAAGCCCATCCTCTTACAGACCCAACTGCTCTCTGCTCTGGGTGCGTCTCACGTGATGCGTCAGGACAACATTGTCAGTTTGATGTTCTTTCTAAGGCACAGTCCAGCTAAGGAGCCTGGGGAGTCAAACGGAAATAAGAATAGTGGACAAGCCACGTGGTCACGTATTTAGGCAAAAAACCTTTGCCTTCTTCAGGGAGTAGGTAGAGACAATCTCAGACCTTTGTGAAGGTGAAGGAGCTCAAGGCAGGTGGCAGGTCCTTTAGGACAAACCCCTCCCAGCACAAGAGCCCATCCTGGCAGTCAGGAAAAGCAGGACACCGAGCTGGCTGAGCAGGGAAGTCCTGCCTGATCTCCAAGCAAATGGGATGTGTGCTGGAGGGGGACGACAGGCTGCGAGGGAGGAAGATGGATGTGCTCGTTGCTCAAGCGTGCAGGGAAGGTGGCAGGGAAGCCAAAACCACGCACACTTGTCATGGGCTTACAAAGATAAATCGTACCTGACCACATTGACTGCCTGCTGAGCTAAAATGACTAGAAAGTTGGACTAGAAACTTCCCACAGTTCCTTCCAACCTGACTCATTCTATGACATTCATTTTTAAGAAAGCACACTCCAGAGTAAAATAAAAACAAAAAAAAAAATCAAACCAAAACCAAACAAACGGGACAAAACCAAACAAAAAATGCCAAAAAAAAATCCAGGGGAAAAAACCCCACATGTCCCCTATACATACACACAAAACCTCCACACCAACCCACAAGTCCAACCAACCCTCAAACATCCCCACTGTTCTCAAATGGAAAAAAAGAAAAAAAAAGAAAGGGAAAAAAAAGAGTTTTCAAAGCCCACAAAAATGACAAACAGGAATAATTTTCTGACTCGTGATTACTGGAGAAGGCGATGGAGGATCTCCTGCCAAGCATTTCTGAGGACTGTGACAAGTGATTGCTCAGCCCACCGGAATGATGAAAATGTCTCATTTGGTGCAAGTCACTGCCGAGCAGCTGATCCCAGATCAGCAGACTTTTCCACCGCTTCTTACACCAAAAAGCAGCTCACCAGGTGGTTTAAGGAAAAAAGAGCCCAGCCCTTCAAGAGAGAAATCAGTTCACTTCAAAGATTCAGTGGTTCCCTCTCCATCCAAACTGAATGGGCACTTTTGTCAGAAACACTGGACTTTTTACAAATGGAATTCAATAAATCTGTTGGTTTCCTTAAAGTCTTCTTAATCATGAGGAACATTTGGCACCTTTCTCCTCTCTTGCTCTGGACAGAGTCCATCTGTTAACAAGGTAAAAAGCACCTGACAGTTGAATTTCAGGAACTGTACCTATAGTCGGGGTTTTGGATGGCCAACAGAAACCAGGTGCCAGTTCACACATCACAGCAGTTCACAACTGTGACAAATAAACAGTAATTTCACTGGATGGAAACACAGCCCCTTCAAGTGACAGCTATAGCATACTTCCAAAGAAGGGTTCATACTCAGGAACATGTGAATTCTTGGGAATTTTAAGCCAAGTTTCTCTGAAATTAATCATCTCCTCCCGTCACAGTCATGACACCGACACCTGACCATCTGCTGAGCAACATGAAAAGGAATCATCACACAGAAAGAATTCACACTAAGTGGATTTTGAGGACATTCAGAAAACCAAGTACACACCTTCAATGTAACTGAACCTCAATAACCAATGAAACCAAGGAATCAACAGGCAGGAAGAGAACCAAGACCTATCATACAGGTCTGGTTTTGTTCAAAACATACAGAAATAGAAATCTAATGATACATGTTTCATGTTTTGTAGGATATATTTTGAGGAGAAAATTTTTAGTTAGAAATCCTGGAAGAAAAAACCTAAAATTGTAATAGGAAAAAAAAAATAATCAGAGAACAAGATTAATACAAACCACTAGGGCAGCTTAAAAGTTTTTCCTTGGAAATATTATTTTCAGATCTGGATTACTGATGGAGCAAATATTTTTTCAAGTGTTTCAGTGGAACACTTAATCTTTGGCTATCGCTGCTCAAAAATTACATGCCTCAAACCTGGACCATTTCAGTTGAACTGTGCTCTAAACTGCATGAAAATTCCTACTTCAGTTCAGCTCCTTCTCCCTAAAGTAACAACAAGCACAACCAGAACCTCTTCACCAGCAAATCTAAACAAGTACAACTTGTGAGCATCTGCACAGATTTATCTCTAAACTTCATTTCTCGAAGACAACAGAACTACTATAAACCTGTGACTTTGGGGGTTTCTCTCATATTTGTCTGTGCAAGGCTGAGGGCCGTGCCAGCTATGGGGACTGGCACTCAGCACGTGGCTTTTTGTGCTGGTTTGGGCTGGGCCAGAGTGGTGTTTTTTCACAGCAGCTGCTGAGGGGCTGTGGTTTGGATTTGTGCTGAAAACAGAGTCGAGGCCACCCAGGGAAGTTTTTGTCACTGCTGAGCAAAGCTGGCATAGTTTGGTGTGGTCTTCCCAAGTCGGGGTTACACGTGGTGGGGAGGCTGAACTACAACAAACAAGCAGTTTCTATACCCAAATAGTCTTGCAATATGAGCATATTCTCTGTCAAAGCATCTCCAAAGTCTTGTAATCTGGAAATAATTTGGTCCTAGTTACTCATGATTAGCAGCACTGCCTACATTCTCAGAGACCTTTTAGGGTTGCTTATGATTATTTTTCCCCTTTAGTTGGGTATCAGGATACTTATAAGCGTAATTAATTCATACTTCGGACTCTCAGGATTATGAAGTATTATAGGATGACAGCGCTAAGACAGAATGCTCTAATTCGCCAGCTGTCATGTATTTAATTAGAGATTTTGATGAATCTTTCCTACTTAGATGAGCCTTCATACTTTGTGTTCTATTAAGGAAAAAAGAAAAAAGGCAGAAAGAAAGAAAAAGATTATGTCTTTTGTACAAGGAGTCGAGCCCTGATCAAGCCTTTGTTAGCAGGGCAGCCTTGTCCATCACACTCACATTAGACCTGGAGCTAAACAATTTGTCAGCTGCCACCACTGACATGTGGAGAGATGCAGGACTGGGGGTGCAGCTCAAAACGTGAGGCTTCTGTTACGCAGGGACAGAATTCCTTTCAAAAAAGCAGGCAAACTTCATGCATTGCCACCCTCTCTGTATTTTGGGTCATCCAGGTGTTCACAAAGGTGAAAGCAAGCAACTTGAAAAATCTAAACTGACTTCCCTTTAAGATCCGAAAAATAGTTTCTATTTTATATATTCTATATGCAGCGAGACTATTCAGCATGAATTAAAGCTAGAAAGATATTTAAGTTGATCTGAAAGTCAGATGAGACCACTGTCTGCATTATATTAGTTGCAGAGAAAACAAAAACTGTGAAAGACAGTTATAAAACTGACATTTATGCTATTGGGAGGCATCTTCAAACATTTTTTCTATAAAAATTTCTCTTATAATGGTCATGTATAATGCACAGGTTACACAGTATTTTCAATACCAGTGTCTATGTTAAATCAAGAGCTGACACTGGAATGCAGCTAGCGTTACATAAATACTTTCATTTTCAGATTTTTTACAAGAGCTTATATGGTATCTCAAGCACACAATAAATCGTTACAGTGCAAAAAACATCCTGCTAGAATTGTCCCTTCAATCTTATTTCATTCTCTCAACATGCGTAGTAACAATCTGATCCAATGATCTGCCTTTCCAAAGCTCTCCCATGCTACTTAAGTTTGGCAAGCCTGACTTCTCCGTGAAAACATAAGTTCTTGATATCCATGTCAGTCAGGAGGCCTCCTGTCAAATCACTGGAGGAAGGCAAACCTTTAGAGAGGGCAGAAAGACGACAGGGAGAGTTTTCAGAGAGGAACTTACAGATTGTACTCATTTCAGTTTTTCTCTATTAAATAGTTCTGCCAGTGTGAGGGCGTTCTTGATGTACTGCTTGTTCTTAGATTAGGCTAGGAATTACTTAGTATTAATTTTTAATTAATTAGTCTTATCTGTCTCTGCTCCTATTAAAGTCAGCGTATGAATCAACATTTAAAAGGAGAAAATATTTCCTCATTAAAGAACTGCAAGGGGGGAAAAAACCCCAAACAATGAAAGGGTCCCAGAATCACTCCTGGGTGCAACCCTCTGCCCTGAAAACACAGCGGTGGGGGAGCTGCCAGCACAAACTGCTGCTCTTTGTATGGCTGCTGCCTGAACTAAGGTGTTTTATGGGGCTGGGTGGAAGGAGCTGCAAGGAGAATTTTGGTTTACAATCCTTACAGAACAAGCTCCCGAAAAGAATTACTCCCCCAATTACCAAGGCTCTGTAAGCAAGACTGGCAGCACAATGCAGGCTACGGAGACAGAACAATCTGGGGGTTAATTTTGGGAATTCTGTCACCCCGGACTGGTGTCACCCCACCCGGCTGTCGCTCCTTTCCTCTTGTTGTCCTGATAAAGCAGCAAACTCTTTGCCTGACTGGTTTTTCTCACATGTTTCAGTGGAAACATGTCCAGATTTTAGCTGAGAGACACAGAAAGATGTAACTGTGTCACCGGGTATTACAGATTGGCCCATCTCAAATATTAACACATGAATTCATCTGCTTTATAGAAACTTAAATTGCCCTTTTGTTCCCAGGGATTCAGCAGATGATTCAATCAACGGCAAAGTGTAGCCCAAGTAATGCCAGGTCCTGAATTTCCAGTTCAACTGAGAGAATCAGCGGCAGGATTAAGCTTCAGAGAGATTTATTACAGACAGAGAAATGTTACTAAACAATACTCTACAGAGTTTCCAAGAGACATCTGATATTCTTGTACCATTTAATAGTCTGATTATTAGTGCAACCGTTTTTCCTGCAGTGCAATGTTCTTTCACAGATCACCGTATCACATCCTATATTGAAGTACTGTCCTAAAACACTTACTCTCAAATCATTATTCCCTCCCCTTTCTCTCCATCACCTGGCCCTCTGTCTGTCCATGGTATGCAAACCAGCTGTGCTGGAACAGGACAGTTTATTATGCTTTAAACCAAGCAACTCTGTAATTTGTTTCCATGGGCCATTGGTAATTTGCATCACAAAAGTGGTAGATGTCTCAAAAATTCATCTACAACTCTGCCACTAGAAATGCTCTTTGCAGGATATTTGAGGACTAATCTCAGTGACAACCCCTTGAAAGGAAACTGTGGCCCTTCTGTTTGTTCTCACATATTTTGCAGTGATGTCAGAGACTATGAATAAATTAATGACTCCTTCCGTGGGATATTTGAAATGCATATTTTGATTGAGCTATGCCTATTAACTGAAAAATAATACACCAATCTGCAATCCAATCATTCCTTATATGAGCTACGGGCACCTCTCAGAATCCAGAAGTTCTGCGGCAGCGTTTTCAGCATCTCCACAGCACAAAACACAGGGAAGCATTTTCGTGAATTGGAGTCATGACCCTGGAAGAAGCTGAGGGACAGAACTGCCAAAGAAGTATTTTTCTGGTGGTGCATTACAGCAAAAAGCACCTCACGTGCCTCCACATATCCTCTTTTCTTTGTAAATACAGATATATGCAAGAGGATTTACAAACAAGACGTGATCCTTTACTAAATCTAGCCAAGCCCATTTTATCATTTTCATTTTGTGCTTGAACAAGGATGATACTGGGGAGTAGGAGTCTGCCTGAAAGGCAACTCTTTTGCTGAATAAAAAAAAAGGTAAAAATTGCCTCTTTACAATTCTTTCCAATTTTATTGAAGAACACTTTTGATTGATTAACATTTTTCTCTCAAGTGTAATAAACCACTCCTTATGGAGCAAAACTGCTAAACCCCAAAATAATAACATTCCATGAGAATGCTTGTCTGCCTCTTGATGTGTTTATAGAATAACAGAGTATCGGAGGCTCCTGGAAGAAAAAGGAATATTTCTTTGAAGTAATACACGAGATGGGCTCTATGTGCGATCACAAAAAGAGTTTTAAAATGCACATAATGGATTTTGCAGTTTGTGAAGTCCTGACTCTGTGAATGATAATTAGTTTATGTATAAATCAGACTCAGAAATATTTATGATGAAACTTCCATTCAAAATAAAATAGATGAATGTCTTTAACCTAATGAAATTGCATAGTAAATTATTTCCAAGAACATTCCAATGTCAAGGTAACTCACTTAATTATCCATTATCATAGAAATGTAGACATAATGTTAATTAAAATGAAGGGGCAAAACCATTTCCATTTTTTATTAAGATCCATTGGCCTCCTGAACAGCTATTAGCCTTGCTGTCAGGGTGAGGTGGAGGACGAACTGTGCCCTGCTGGGGACAGCACTGCAGGCTCGTTCCCATAGCTGGGGAACTGCAGTGTCGGAGCGAGAGACGATGGGGACGACGGCTCAACAGGAGGACCGGCGTTCCTGCGCTGAGCTTGGAGCTGCAGTCCCCCCAAACAGGGATGTTTTGCCATTCCCAGCTGGCAGCTGGGACTACGAAGACACCCCACAAGCAGTCACAAGGCTGAGGGATGCCCTGCAAGCAAAGACTTCCAGTGACACGCTCATCTTAGTTAGAACCTGGTCAGATTCCTTACGGGCTTCCATGGGCAGGTGTTTATTTTAGGAGTGGATTTGCACACACCAAAGGAAATTTCGCCTTCGGGGCTGAACAATGAAGAGGAAGGAGGGAGAATGACCCATGTACATTAAAACGTGAATTATACGGCTCTGCTTCAAGTCAACCACTTGGACTACAGGAGATGTTGCAATGAAATGACAATTTTGGGGAACTTCTGCTTCGCCTCGGGTCTGTACATGCAGTTACAGTTCCAGGGGAGGGGACTCTGCACCTCTCTGATAGTGCTGCTACAAACCAGCAGCCAAGCACTGCCCATCAGCTCAGACTCAGAACACAAGCCCCGCTGTCCCCATGGTGCAGCCCCACCCCGGCATGGCCAACGAGCCAAAGCGACAAACCAAGGCTGCTGCTCTGACCCTGCTGGCTTTGGCCTTTATTCTGCTCAAAAGGTACACTTATCAAAAGAAGATGGGGAAATTATTTCACAAAAAATCTGTTTGGGACACAAGTGCCTCTATAATTCTCATTTACCTTCCCTTCCTTTTTTTGCGCCATTCAAATACTTCTAAAAAGCTGCAAATAACAGGACTCCTGGCTTTTTAGTAAAACATTTGCTTAAGGGGTTTGAATTATTAGGGCAACAACACTTAGTCTTGTGCAAAATATGTATTAAAAAGAATGAAATTCAGTAATTATTGTCCTGCTCCACACCATTTTATCCCTGAATCGCTATATTAGTCCA
Source organism: Grallaria varia (assembly GCA_013396735.1). Classification (NCBI taxonomy): domain Eukaryota; kingdom Metazoa; phylum Chordata; class Aves; order Passeriformes; family Formicariidae; genus Grallaria; species Grallaria varia. Next base: position 990,339 of record VWZG01006218.1, read on the forward strand.
GAATCAACTTCAAATTGCTTCTGTTGTTTTTCTGATTTTTAGTTTTCAGGTATACATTGTCTAACGAAATAAAAAGGAACATCGAGGTGGGTAACAGGATCTGTCTTTGTGGAACTACTGTCAGTGCCCACCCTTCTGTAATAAGTAGCTTATTGCAATTCAAAAGTTATGGCATACATGTTCCATTTTATTTTTTACTGTAACAGTTAATTTGAAATATGTCAATGAATACCTCATTATTTTACAGTAAATACTACATTATATCCAAAAGTGTTTTAGAGATGTACTGATTTAAAATCTCTTCATAATGCACATTTCCACTCTCTCACATTTTATTGTCAGACCAGCTAAAACCCTGCTCACCTTCTGCACATTAATACCATTCCCAACATCACTAGGGATTTTCATGAGTAAAGTGTTTCATGAAATTTAAAACATATATTACTTCCTTCAGACCTTTGAATGGTGAATTATAATTGCTTTAATAATTCAGACTGACATAAAAATGAATCTAAGGTAATAACCAGCTTGCATATTACCTACCACATATTGCACTTTAAAAGTAATCAGGGATAGATTAATTAACCAAATCTTTTTTTCTGACAAAAAAAAAAAAAAGGGCAAAAGAAAGCACAGTCACTGACAATAGGAAGTTGCACTGGAGTGTACTAATATTTCCAAATTGTTTGAATAATCCCCTTTTCCATAGCCCTAATAACCCCGCACTCCAAGAAATTCAGTGCATCACTGTATGCCTAAACCTCTTAATTTTAATACAGAATTGCTCTTCAGTATTATCTTACAAAAGCTGGGTTGGGGTTTGTTTGGGTTTTTTTTGTTTTGTTTCCTTTAAACAACACAATTAATTTTCTGCTTATCACAGAATAAACTTATGGTTTGTTTCTTTGTTTCCCCCCCATCCCCTCTCCCGGTTCTGTAGTTAACCAATTGCCTGGATTCAATTTAGAATTCTGCAAAATTAAGGAAGGGCTGGGGATAATTTTGTAGCACAGCACTAACCACAGTGTTAAAAAAAATAAACCTGCACATGAACTAGAGTCTCCCAAGGATCTGGATGCTACTATGCTGTTAAAGATAATTTTAGTTGGTGCTAAAATGGTTAAAAATTTCAATATGCAAGTGTACACAGTTTTAGCACATGAACCACCTTGGAATGTGTAGGAAAACACATCAGTAAACCTGGAAATCTGAGTTAGAAAAGCAAATAAATAAGTGAATGCTAAGCAGATTCGTCTCAACTCTCCTCAGACCTGCCCAGGACCTTCTTTAAGCTAACATGCCTGGCTTTTGTAGGAGCAGGATGTCCTGTCCTCTCCTCTTCCCAAGAATTCCATGACGCCCGAGGAGGTCAAACAACCCCCATATCCCGAGTCCCAGTGCCCGCCTTCCAATGGATGGCAGGACTTGTGTGGCACCTCTGGGGCTCCATCAGCAGCCACCCCACAGTCCAACCTTCACACCCAGGCAACTGCAAAGGCAATCTCTGTGTGTGTGTGCGCGTGTTCAGGAAATTCTGGGAATTGGGGCAAAACAAGAGTTTTCCTCCGCCCCGTATGAGATTTGTGCAGCATTATAGGTCTGATAATCAACTTGGGCACATCTGAAGGGTTCTCTCCAGCCCCTCAGTCTGTAGAGTCTGTTCCCATGGTTACCCCCACAGTCCATATTGCAAAAGTGCCACGGGAAAACAATTACAACAACGAGCCCACTTGGTGCAATGCAAGTCCCTGCACACCCAACGCTCGTCCCTCGCCTTTCCCAAAGCTCTGGGATTTCCTGCCGTACTCAGGCTCTCCTGGCAGGCAAATACCTCTTTTATTGAAATTGTCCAATTAGTGGACAAATTTCTCATCTGCCCCCCGAATAACTTCACCACTCCTGCCCGCAGTTAACAATGAGGGACAACAGTTACTATGGCAACGAGATTCTAGGAATAAACAACGATATTGTTTCTGATTCCTTCCAACAAGTAAAACAAAAAACCCGAGCACCCTCTGGATTAACAGCATTTTTTATTTACAAGCCTCCTTAGGTTGTTGTTTATATTCAAACCCACTTGCTGCTGGTTTCGGCGCAGCATTCTGCCTTCTCCAAGCCATCAGGGCTACATCGAATGAACAACCCCTTCAGGTTGCAGAGCCGTGATGTCACTTGGAAGGAGGTGGTGACTGACAGTGCCAAATTACTGTCACACACCCTGAGGGCATCAATAGGATTTAAGGACTGAGAGCCCACGCAGGACTAACACCCAGGGCCCCAGAGCATCCTCAGCTCAGGCCCTTGGCCCTTCCTCTTGCTTGGGCAGGTAAGGCTGACAACAAGGTGCAAACACCTCCCTGCGCTTCTGGGTACAACAGAAATGATTCTTACCTGGGAAAGAACACCCTGAGAGGAAGTTCTGCTTTAAATGCAGTCACAGAATTCTGGTGATGGCACAGACACCCAACACTCATGGACTGATTAAAACCAAACCAAAATTACAGAAGAAAAAAAAAAAAAAAAAAAAAAAAAACAAAAA